>SNQJ01S0115951.1:20035-32947 GCA_010110895.2 Picea sitchensis | reverse complement strand
AAAATTAAAGAACATCCATCAAGCACATGAGCACATAAACATGTAAGCAAACCATCTATGAACAAGAATTGGTAATAGAGTTCACCAGACCCCCTGGCTACGTCTCCGGGCCACTTTCCAAATGGGAAGGCTGATAGATTAAGTATTCAAATGCTTACAAAGTGACTTTTGAATTATGTCTATCATATACAGTAACAGACTTCAACAACAACTGCAAGATGAAATTCTGAGACTTTTATGTATGAACATGAATACCTTTCGGTGTATATAAAAGATTCTGTGAGCACTTTTCTGTCTGGATGCCTGAATGCAAAAACTGAAGCTGGATCTGTAATCCTTGCAAAAAACTGAGACTTTTGAGTATAAACTCAATATATTTCAGAACTGGAATCAGAATGCCCTTCTTGGCACAATTCCCCAAAATCTGCCTCTGATCTGTACAGTCCGTACGGCCTTGGGATGTGTGAAAATATAGAACCACCTCGATCTCCATGCAAAACCACCTCGGTCTACGTGCAAATTCACCTCAGGCTGCATGCAAAACCACCTCAATCCACATGCAAAACCACCTCGGTCATTGTGAAAAACCACCTCGGGCTGCATGCCAGTCTCTACCTGCATCAAAACTCCCCCCCTCGGGATCTGTGCCCATGGCTCATTTAAATAAGGAAAACAATGGTTTAAGGAGGCACGAGCCATGGTCCACACGCCCTCCAAAATCCCCCAAATCTCGAAATTTTTTTAAGATTACTTCGCCACCTCTTGCCACGTATCATGGCGGTGGCGCGTTGGTAGATATGGTGGTTAGGGGGGCAGAAGTTCCGGGGTCAAACCCGCAGACTTCTCCTCCCACCACATATGTGATATGGCATATTGTTTAACATATGGTTTTGGCACATTCATATGGTTGGGGCGTTTATCACATATGGTATATTTTAACATATGGTTTGGGCACATCATATGGTTGGCGCATTTATCACATATGGTATATTTTAACATATGGTTATATTATATGGACTTTGGATATATGGCATGGTTTAATAACATTTAAATACCAAGGGGGGGCCTCGGTGTTGGAAAGGTTGAGGGATAAGCCCTTGACCACCCCCTGTTTTTCCAACCATGGGGTCATGGTGGCCTTATTCTAAGGTCTTGGGTTCAATTCCCATAGCCCCAAATTACATTTTTTAACCATTTCCAATCATTTTTCACCATTTTAACCATCTTTGATGAAACTTCAACTGCTGATATCTTCGCCATCTGGAGGTCGTGTTTCCCGAAATGAATGTCACCGGAAAGATGCTGACGAGCTCTTCCACTTTGTAAACTTTACTTTGCATTTTAAATACTTTAACTCTATTGAATTTTGAGATGATCCACCTGGATCATTGTAGGATGAGGGAGTGGAATTGGAGGGCCTCATGTAAGTATAAGGCCAATCATTTTACTAGAAATCATCCAACCAAGTTATAAGAAGACAAGAACTAAATCAAATCATTCCTATGCATATTCATTGTAGAGATTCATTATGTTCATGAGTATATCTTTTGGTTCTTGAGTTTGAGATCAGTCTGAGTGCTATGTTTAGACATTTCCACATTTAAATTAGGGGGACCATATTCAAATATTTAGTTCAAACTTTAGTACTACTTTTAATATATTTTCCATGCATGCATGCAACACTTGGATCATTAATGGAGGGTGATTTATTCAAAAAGGTACTTTTCAATTTTGCAATTTGATATTTTTTGGAAGTTTATATGTTTAAAAACTTACTAATTTTAATGAAAGTTCATGGAGAATTTAATAAAAATAGTATTGAAGTAATAATTCACTACAATACTTGATGTTTGATACATTGACTTCCCTTAAAAACATGTTCAAAAAAACAATTATATTGAAGTACTGAAAAAATCCTTAACTATAAAATTTTGAAAGGTGGGAGGAACTATAGAAAATAAGGAAAATTCTAAGGTCTAGCCAGTGTAGTCCAAAACCTGTGAAACTACAAAGATATTTATGTGCATAAATAAGAGAAACAAATGATGAAAAAATTTACCTACAATGAGAGGTAATTTTTATTTCCTCTGCAATAGAGGAAGAAGACACATGATCAATGCAATATCTAACCTGATGAACATAAATGGAGACCCACAAGACCTAACCCATTAATGAACACTCTTGAGTACCTCAATATCTCAAATTCCTAGGTCAAACACTACAACTAGTGAATTTCATCATTCTCTTAATCTCCCCATAGGCTCCTAGTTTCCAAAAACCTGGTTCTAATACCACTTTGTAATAGCCCATATAAGTGCTACTTGAACAAATACCAAAATATATATATTTAATACTATACAAAACTAAGTAATTAATAAATATATTATTATCCCAACAACAAATACATAAAATAAGGAAGACATGCCAAGGTTCCATAATGCATATAACAACTTCACAATTTAATCATTATAAAATAACAATACATAATTTAAACATGACAACAAGTAAATGAAATCCTTAGCTTATTGAATTCCAAGTGTTGATCGAGTTAGTGCTCCAAAATCCCATGATCTGATCATCAATGAAAGAGGGGGAAATCATACAGGAGGATTGATTTTCCACCCAACCAATGCGGCTACTTTCACAAGTATTTCCCCTTCAGTAGGGATCAATCTCAATGAGGTGAGGAATTTAGGGAATACTGAAACTCTTCAGAGATAATTCATATTTCCTAAAGGATTATCAAAAATCAAATTCCCAGTTGATCAATCTTAGTATGGTGGAGATATTCCTATTCTATGGCACCCCTGAAACTATTTAGGATCTGATGTGTGGGGGTATTAATACGACCTTGACCCTAGTGATAAAAACCACACTCAATAGTGTCTCTCCTCTACAAGGATTTTACTACCAACCTCAACCTTAGTGCATGGAGTCACACTTAGCAATGGTGCCCCAAGGGTCCAAAAAGAATAATATAAGTAGTCAAGAAAAATATAAGAATTAGTACCCTGTTAATGGGAAGTACACTCCCATCCTCTTAGTCCACTCAAACAAGGTTACAAAAACCAATAATCTTATCTACAAAGAAAAAAATTTAAAATCATAGACTTCTTTCACAAAATGGTAAAATATTATAATATCATCGCTTATGCCATCTATCCCTCTTAAAGGTAGGTTGTCCTTTTATAATCGTTCCCAAATGTAACACCTTTTGCAATATTTGGCTCTTGGATTACCCCCTTCTCATGCAAGGGAGAAATTGGGATTGAGAGTGAAATTACAAGTTTTAAGAATAAGGTAAAAGAAAGTTACATATTTTCCCCTTATCCCTTTCACCCCAATTGACTTTAGAGCTCTCTTTCTCAAGTATTTCCCTTCCCCAAGGCTCCCTAATCTCTTTTTTAAATAGGATATGGTGGTCATCCTCATTGAAACACAAATCCATTCCCTTGAGTGTATTTCCTTGTATTTCCATCAGTATATCAATTTGTAACAGATTAGTCCTTCCAACAATACCCATGTACATGCAACATCATCATCATATATCAATAGAATTGTAACAAGGAGGTACATCAATATTTCATTTTATTCAATGAGTGATATAATTATCAACCATGTCATTACAAGGACTAACCACGCTAATTCATCATAAAATATCATCAATGTTGCATAGCCATTATCAATAATATCAGTGCTAAGCAAATCATCAATAAAGAAATATCAATTCTCATCATAATCTAGGTCCATTACAATGAATCATCAATAAAAGAAAACAAAGAGATGATGATGAGTCCAAAAGACCATATCCTATCAATCAAAACTAAAAAAATTCAATTCAAACATGAGGGTGTCACACCACTATTGACATTTGAATCTGTCAAGACCGAAATGACAACCTCAAGAATATAAATACCCCCCTGCATTTTTTTAGAGGTGGTACTCCTCTGTTTTTGTTTCAAGGATTTTCTTTCGATATCTTATAACAAATAATATGGAATTATGTTAGATGACATAATTCAAATCTTTATCGCTCAAGAAAAATTAAATTGAAAAAGTAAATTTAACAGGAGAATTCCTAACAGATGGACTAGGAACCTCAAGCATCACACATACTAAAAATAAATTACAAAAAATAACAAAGATTCCTCATATCCATCAGAATTTCATATATTTTTGATCACATTCAGAATAAAATAAAATGGTCCAATCACACAAGAGAACTTTGAAAGAGTATTACTTATTAAGATCAAAAAGAGAATTTGATAAGTCGATTTCAAATATCTTATACTCGAAACTCGAAGTTATAAAATACAATCCAAATTGACTCCGAAATAGTTCTTTGGGATTTTTCAAAAATAATAGAGTCTTCTACAATCTTAGAAATTTAAAGGCATTCATCGATAAATATATTGGGATTGGGGCTCCCATGGAGCATAAAATATATACAAGAAGTATGAAGAAGAGAAAAGAGTTTGGAGCAGAGTACGAGCAATAAGATCTGGAAAGAAGACAAAAGGGAAGTTATCAGAACTCGGTTATATTTTTCTAGTGAAATAATAAACACAACTGGATAAATTCTATGAAGGAAGAAAGTATGTGATCAATATGGACTTACTATGACATAGTCTTTCTCTCGTTATTTGCTGCTTGTTGTGCCTTTTATGTTGTCCTTTGTTGCGGTTGTTTGGTTCGTTTTGATAGTTACTAACTTATCCTCTTCGATTATCTTTAACAAATCCCATTTTAAACATTCTTGAATATAATCCTTCATCGGGGAAACATTAATCTCTTATATAATCCTTATATCAAACAAAGGACTTTCTAACTCCTTTAAATCAAACGATATTTGATGTAATGAAGTTTCAATACATTCGTTTTTGTTTGAATAACTAACCAACCAATTGTCAATTTCATCTTTATTATATTCTTTTATACTATTGAACTTCTTCGTGAACAAATTCTTGGGTATTTCCACGTGTTCCTCAAATTTCTCCCTTGTAAGAAATGTAGAGTTTAGAATTATGAGAGGATCTTATAATTCTCCGATGTTCCCAGCCAAATGAATTTTCGTCAATTTTTGATATAAAATCTCCCTTTTAGAAAGTACTTCACTACATTCTTCCATCAATTCCTTCAAAGTGTTTATTGTTAGAGAAATTTCTATTTTCGACACACTAGTTCAGTGGGATTTAACTGACTAGTTTTATTTTAGACTTTCTATTTAGACCATCACTTTTATGTACGCATGCATTCCTAAGGAAATCTAACTTCTTGATTGATTTTCTTAATTATGGAATGTTATGTCCTATATGAGTGTATTCCACTCATTCATTGAATCATATTGATCATCATCTATGTATCACTCATTAACTCATTGGAGTAGTGCGAATATATTTTCTCATTTTTCCATATTGAATATCTTGTCCTTTCTTGATAAGCTTTGTTTGTACTTGCTTTAGCTAGATATCCTATGCATGTTTTGATGAAACATTGACATGGTATCAGAGCTAAGCTGCTTGAAGCAAGCCAGACATAAGGAAAATTGGAGTTTCAGCGAGCATAATCCATGTAAAATACAAATGGCATTCTCCCAAAATATTAACATTATGAGGAAACTTTTGGATTACTGAGAGGGGGGTTGAATCACTAATAGAGAAATTGATCCTTTTTAACCATATAATGCAAGTGTTATATAAGTGTAGCATTATCATCCAATAATTACAGAGTAAATAAACAATGAACAAATGAGCAATCATACACATATACAATATACCAGTGTTTTTATGTGGAAACCCAAAGTGGGAGAAAACCATGAAATGATTTTTCTTATGTCTTGAAGAATTACATTCATTGGAAGCACCAACTTCCTTTGTTTTCCAACTGCAACTGGAAGGAGGCTCCAACCCCCTAGTTTCTCAGGCTACAACCTGAGGGAAGCTCCAACTCCCCAATTCTCTGGCTACAACCAGAAGGAGGCTACAACCCCCTAAGTTCTTCAGATACAACCAGAAGGTGGCTACAACCACCTATTCTTGCCCCGTCCAACCGCCCTGAAATACAAGTAGAATGATGGAACCACTGTCACACTATCACTGTGAGATATACCATTGTACAACTGTGCCAACCTGTACCACTGACCTGCAACCAACCTGTACTACTTCCTTGCAATCAACCTGTACCTGAACTAAACATGTATCAACCAAAATACAATAGATACACGACATGTAGTTCTGCAGCACATGTATGTATGCACCCTATTTGTTAGGCAGCCTGTGTATGTATGGTACCAAATCGTTATGCAACCTGTGTATGCCTTCTGAAAACTAGGGTTTTCTTTCTTATGAATACTTTTGACCCTCTACAACTTCTTTCACATAGATTTGTAACCTGTCACTGTATCCAGACTATATCCGTACCCTGTGCATGCATCCTCATACATAACCTTTACCCAAAAACTCTATATCTCTCTCTATTCATGTGCCATAAGTGTGTGTAATCATGAAAAAGTATAATAACCCTCACATGATATAGACTTCAAACTCTTTATGATATTCAACCTCTCAATACATCAACCAATACAAGCTCTCAACCATGTACCACAAAAACCCTTAGCCATATGCCAATAAATACAATATGTGCCTCAACTCCAACAAGAAGTATCAACGATAAATATACCAACACTGTATTTCTATAGATATGACTTATACATAAGATCCCATGCAACCACTAGTCTCTCTAGGGAGAATCCTCAAATCTCCATAACCATTTATCATGCATACATCAAAATACAACTATTCATAGAAATAAGACATACCTTTTGAACCAATGGATAAATCAGATGTATCTGAGCACTGCAGACCTTCCTGGGAGCTTGATCTCAAATTCTAGAACCTCCACATCTTCATCTTCTCAAGTTTCCATGGCTTTACCCACATGTACGCACCCTAATACACTACCAANAATGATAAATATACCAACACTGTATTTCTGTAGATCTGACTTATACAGAAGATACCATGCAACCACTAGTCTCTCTAGGGAGAATCCTCAAATCTCCATAACCATTTCTCATGCATACATCAAAATCCAAATACTCATAGAAATAAGACATATGTTTTGAACCAATGGATAAATCTGATGTATCTAAGAACTGTAGAACTTTCTGGGAGCATGATCTCATAATCTAGAACCTCTGCATCTTCATCTTCTCAAGTTTCCATGTCTTTACCCATATGTAGACACCCTAATACACTACCAGCCCGTGTATGTATGCACCCTAATACACTGTCAGCCCACGTATGCCTCATAAATTAGGTTTTTTAATTATTTGTTGTAATTCTGAAACTTTCGTCGGCAACCCTTCGTACTGCCTTAGACTTTCACAACTTCAGATGTATCAATGAGTACTTGCAATAAGCCTTACACAACAAAATATATTCAATATATTCAAGTGTTGTTAAATGAGAGAGCCTTGCCTCTTATTTATACTTTCATGTAGCATCCCGATTCCTTATTTTAGGGAGTTCTCCATTGACTTTATTATTTAAATAATTTCTTTTGCAAACACTTTGACTTTTTGGGGCTTCTAGATGACTCATGAAGGTTCTCCAACTTCACATGGCCATAACTCTCTAATCGTGAGGATTTATGTGATGTTCCACATACCACTGGAAATGGCATGACATGTACTATCCATATAGAATAGTCTTACCTAAAATTAAAAAAAAACTCATACCATTATCCATCAAACAATATTGGGTCCATTACCCAAACCTTTGTGCTACTGGAATTCACTATCGAGCTTTCTTCAAGGGTTGAAATCAATGACAACCAACCCAATTAATCAAGAGAAACAACCCTGTTGAGAAGTAAATTAACCCATTTTGCAAGTGGGTTTTCAACCATTTGACGAGATTCCTTACCGTTTGCTCAGAAAGGAAGCCGAAAGATCACCTCCTGAAACTAATATGAATTTTCCATTTAAAGTGACCTTTTTGCAGTGATTTCTCCCAAAATATTAACTTTATGAGGAAATGACTCACCTAAGAAGTAAATCATCCCATTATACAAGTGGATTTTCAACCATTTGGTGAAATTCCTCACCGCTTTCTCAGAAAGGAAGCCAAAAGATTGCCTCTTGAAACTGATACACATTTTCCATATGATGTGCCCTTTTTGCTGTGATTTCTCAGTTTTGCACTTGCAGATTGAGGGTAAATTTTAGGGGTTCTTTGACATATTTGGAGATATGGATATGAAACCTATTCTACAATCAAACTTGGTGGTAAACCTATTCTATAGTCAAACTTGGTGGTAATCCTAACAGCATACAATTATTTTGATTGGAAGCCCAAGGATGGATTCCAACTCAGAAGGAGAGGATTGTACAATTTGACGATGGGGACAGAAACATAACCTACTTAAGCAATTGAGAAGACCAGATGGGCGAATTGAAAGGATGAGGCCAAAAAACTTCTTCTTGAATTTATTTAATCTGATTTATGGTTTCATGTTTCCAACCTAAGAATGTTGAGATATATATACCCACTTTGAGGCTTACTTGCCCAAATTTTAGATGAAATCATTGATACACTTACCTAAGCAAATGAGGAATTGTCAATATTACCTCCTATAGAGAGAAAGTTTATCCTAAATGTATAGATGGTTTGGATCATATTGCAAGAAAAAAACTAAAGAGTAGAAAAGAGGAAATATTTTCCCTTTTCATAGGCCCTCATATATGTTAAATCCAAAACACTACCAGACCTCAGATATCTATCAAATGGTGCACTTATCAACCATTTATTGATAATTTGATGGATAGGTAATACATGGTTTTTAATGTGAGACCTCATAACAATAGGGAAATCCCACTCTTTTTCTTGAGGAAAATGTATGCAAAGTTTGTTTTGGGGAAACTTGTTAAATATTTTCATCACTTATAATTCCATTATTCTTGTTTGGATATTCCACACAACTAACCCAATGCGAGGAACCAAGATGAAAAATGCCTAATCCCTTGACCTTGTTGGAATTCCCACTTCCAAAGAAGTTGTTTCCACAAACACAAGAATAATTGCTCCATTTGACACAAACAATGGCATGTCATGACACATTTGTTGAGGTATTAATTGTTTGGTGTCATCATCTACTAGTGGGGTAGGACCATCAACTCCCATTTAAGCATAACACCATATAGTAGTGAGGGAATACTATCATATAACAATGGTTGTAGTTGTTATTCACATCCATGCATTTTTTATGGCTATAATTTCCATGGTATTTTAGGAGATATTTCCCATGGTGGATTTTTAAGTGAGGTAAATATAATGATATCTGGAAGGAGATGAAGTCCCATGTAAACTGCAAGAACCTTTGCTTGATTATTAATGGTTTTCCCTAGTCCCCGAGTGAAGTCGAATATCTTATTTCCTTTGGATTCATAAATAACTCCCCCCACACCTGCCACCCCAAACTCCTATAACCATTATTACCATAAAAAAAAAACACCAATAACCATAATCCTTTATCACCACTAATATATAACCCTGATAAACCCTATAGATGATACCCCTTACAACCCATAACCCTTGAAATGCTTAAATCTTGATATTCTTATCACCCCTAAAACCTAAACCCTATAACCTTGAACACTTGACTTCTATAAACTTAATCATGAAACCATACAAACCCTAACACATAGCATATATAACTCCTATAACTTCTAACAAGGTTCTCAAAGAACTCTCATACATTGGCATAAATTACAAAATCCTTAGACTTGAGAAACTATAATTTTATAACAATAATTCCTATAAAATATATCACCCATCATATAAATAAGAGATAATAAGAAATTTCAATTATGTACACACACATGTTAACTCTTAACTGGTATAACCTTAATCCCTATAAGTTTTATAACCCTTAAACTATGTAACTTTTATAACTTCTAATTTCTATAACCAAAAATCCATATAACATTTACCCCATAAGTTGATAGCCACTAAAAACTAACCTCTATAAGAATTAAAATCCTTGATCCATAAATATTATAACCCTTAACCCATATATCCCTTATTACACCTAATAAATTTCACCTTTAATATCTAAAACCCTTAACAACTATCTTAGATAACCCCTCTCTGTAACCACATGTAAAATTCATAACCTCTGTAAAGTTGAATCCTTATCATTATCATCCCTATCTCCCCTTTCATAACCCCTATATTTTATATTATAACAACTAGCACCCCAAACTATTATAAACCCTATTATTCATTGATCTCTAAAACCTATAAACCCTAAACATTACAACAATATCATTACTAATCCCTAGTTTAGGGTGATATTCATTAAAATTTCTCCTAAACCTTCACATATAATTCTAATACCATTTTAATACTATTTCTATAATTTCTAACGCCTTTAAGGAATATTTAATTCCTTAGATAAATCTCTTGTAACACTTATTCTTTATAACATACAATGCCTAACCCCTTTAAACCATAACCACCATAGCATTGTAACCTCTAAGACCTATAGCTCATTTCCCCTATAAACTTAAATCGTTAACACTTATAATCCTTATAAACCCTATAATTCTTAACTTATATAACTCTTATAACTACTGAATCATATTACCATTTATACTTAACTTTTATAACCATTATCAGCTATATATTCATTAATTTATAATACCATTTAACAACTATTATTTATAATTTCTAACCCCTTTAATTCCTAAGAAAAATCCACTATGACCCTTATTTTTATAACATATATACCTGATCCATTATAACCATAATCCCTCATAACCCTTAAAACTTATGAACCATTGATGCAGGAGCATCACTATCAAATCAAGAAAAGAGGAAGTGGAAGCAAATTGACACCTCAACACATTGAAAGAGCCAAACCGACTCTTAACCAGCTTGGTAGCGGTGTGGAGATTTTTGAATTTCTCGTTAATTAATTAGTTGTATGTAAACTGGGCCATTGTTTGAAATGACAGATTATTGTAAATCCTTACACAAATGTAAAATATTATAGGTGTAAGATATTAGCCCTTATTATTCATTAGGTTGCATTTAATTAAGTTAAGTAGGTAACCGGTAGAGCATGATGTGGCATAACTTAGATAGGATGGAGAAGAGCTTGAGAGCCAACTTCTTAGATAAGTTTTTTTTTTCATGGGATTGTGTCTATAAGAGGTAGAAGTTGTAACCATGAGTTTTTGCAACGAATAGAACATAGGATAATTTATCCAATTGTGTAGTGTTGATACTGTTCTATAGTTTTACTGTTGTTATGAGTTTTTGTGAATGTATGAGGTTCATGGTGAATGAATGAATTCATGAAGAATTGAATAAGTTTCAATTGTTTCCCTTCTATAAGTTTATGAAAGGAGTGCATACTGAACATAAAGAGTGAGTGTGAGAGAGTCTTTTGACTCAAAGATCAGAAGAGATAGCGTGGAATTTTTGTATGCAGAGCATGCATATTGGATGCAAGGAGTGCGTATGCGAAGTCTTTGTCTTGGAGAAAACTTTGGAGAAATAGCTTGAGTTTTCTCGTAAGAAAGTGCATAGGTCAGTTGCAAGGAGTGCACATGACCAGAAATCGACTAAGTGTCAAAGAAATTCCTTTGAGGAATTCAAAGTTCGAAGGAAGAACAAGTACAAATACTTTAGCGGGAGAAATCCTTCAGAAGAATAATTTTTGAAGGGTTGAAAAGATAAAGGGTTAAGATTAGCCCAGGAGGAGCCGAATCATTTCAGACCGTTAGATATTGGAGAAGTTTCTCACCGGATAGTCGCAAGGTGTCACATACCCACTATGGAAATCAAATTTTTCGTCGATTTCTCAATGATCAAACCCCCAAAATGTCTATGGAGGTCTAGCATAAGCTAGCTCTTCCCTCGCCTGTTCCCATAGGATCGCGAGTCACGACCATAGGTCGAACAAATATGGCGTCCTTTCACTCTTCGCGACTCAGCGCTACAAGGGTGTCGAGTCTTTCGACTCTGCAAACCCCGACATAGTGAAGCATCGAACCCCGAAAGGGCTGGCGAGTACAAGTTTCCTGTTTGGGTCTTGTCCTCGTGACCACGTGCTTAAACCGGCAAAGCCCTTACCGGCCTTTTGTGATTCGGGAAATCACGATGCATGACTTCTTCCTTTCCCATTCAAATCCCTGAGAAACACGAAGTCTCCCAAGTTTCCCTCAAAAGGGAGATCAACTGTTGTAAGCCTCCCCTGATCCAATGGTATGGATTCTTTCGAGGTTTCAATACTCAGGAGTTCGAAATGCAACGACTTCAAGACTCCTTGTCATTTAAATCTCCAAATTCTGATATGGAAGTTCGTGTAAGAGATCGACGGCTCTTAAGAGTGTGGATCCAACGGTCCATGGGATTTCAGGACTTTTCCCAAATCTCTGACCACTCACCATGCGTCTCCTTTGATGGACGGTTCAGATTCTTTCGGTACTTATCCTCTCCACTACAACGCGTATCGAGATTTCGGGCATCGGGATTTTGCGAATCGCGGGGCCAAGTTTTTCTAGCCCTCTGGTTTCTCGGATGCCGAAACACCGAAACGTTGACCGACAACCACGTGTCCCTCCAATGGACGGCGACGAACTTTAGCCAAGATCAATGGTCGTGATCTTTTCGGGATGATCAACAGTCATGATCAAATCCTGGCTTTCCTTAATCTCATTCACACCTCTCGCCATTTCGGGTTTTCGGTGATCGGGATTTTGCAACTCACGAAGACAAGGGATTCTTTCCCTTTGGTTTCCCGGGTGCCGAAACACCGAAATGCCGATCGAAAGCCACATGTACCTCCGATAGATAGCTGCAACCTTCACCCACGATCAACCGTTATAATCTTTTCACGATGATC
>SNQJ01S0115950.1:21174-31404 GCA_010110895.2 Picea sitchensis | reverse complement strand
CAATTAGGATTTTCTGGAGGCTTATTTGGTGTAGAAGGTCCCTTTTTTGGTGGTATGTTGGCCAAGTATCACTTTTGAATCTTGATTTTGAGGCGGTTCTGCTAGACAATATTTATTCTGTTCTATCTCCCAAGTTTCGGCCCCTCTGGGTATGAAAATTTATTTTAGGTAGTTCTCTGATATTTATTCTCTGCAATGCCACAGGTCTGATCAAAATTGGATGTGCCAAGTGGAATTTATGGTAACTTCCTCACAACTTTCCGATTTTTGGCCTTTATAGGAGATCTCACTTGTATAGCATGCCCCACACAAAATAATTGATATAAAATTATGAAACTCGCACCCAAAATACTAAAGACTATCCAAGATCCAATGAAACCAGTCCCACTCAATTTGGATACTCTAGAAAGAAGTTATGATTGTTTTACCTGGAACACCTTCTTGAGACTAGTCAATAGGACTAGTCAGATACCCTATCTTACACAAGGTGTATCTACAAATTTAAGATGAAACAAAAGCTAATAGTTTTACCAAAGATACCTTACTAATTTCTGTAAATGGCCTCCATATTGTAGGGTTTGAAACGTTACATAAAAAATTTTATAGCGAAAGTTCGGCAATGACTCATTTCAGGATGATTCCAGAACCCTATCTTGTACAGGATGTATCTCCAAAATTATAAGGCCTCAACAGCTTAATTTTTAACCCAACGTACCTTGATCCGTCTACTAAATATCCTCCAATCCGTTTCTTCTTAAACATTGTAGAAAACAAGTTATAATGAAAATTCCATGGTGTCTCATATGTAGCAGCGAAACCCCAAGACCTTGAGCTCTGATACCATATGTTAAGAACCAAATATCAATATAGCATAGAAAAACCTCAGAAAAAGTACTCAACGCCTTGAAAAAGAGGTAATTTTAGATAATAAGCCTCTTCTAGGGGGCAACCTCCTTTTACCCCACTTAAATGTTCAAGTCCAAGATGATTCAAAATGAAAATGTCTCCTTGGTATGTATAGGAGACTAGGAGGTATAATTACAACTAATGGCCTAAAGCCAACATAAATAAAATAACATCACTAATATAATATGCCCCAATTAATTGTTAATGAGCCAATATTAGGGCTTAACAGTATTCCATTCATCAATTGGTTCAATAGGAACCTGGTGGTAGCTAGACTTTAGGTCAATCTTTTTGAAAAAAAATTCCCTCTTGAGTTGGTCAAGACGGTCATCAATTTGGGGAATTGGGTACCGTTTCCTGACTGTGACTTTTTTTAGTGCTTTGTAATCAATGTAGATCCCCCAAGTCCCATATTTACTCTGCACCAGTACAATCAATCTTGTGCAAGAAGAGGATTTAGGTTTGATGTACCTCTTTTGAAGCAACTCTTTTATATGACACTTGATTTCATCATTTTCCATCAGCGAGCGATGATATATTGGTCCATTAGGTAGAGGTGCACCAGGGGTTAGGTCAATTGGATTCTTAACTTGGTTGTACATCAATGCCCTAGTGGGTGAGGAGAACATGTCTTTGTAATATTCCATGATCTCGTCCACTTACTTCTGATGAAAAGAAAGGCTCTATGTAGAGGGCACAGATGTGGTGGTGACCTTCTTCTTAATGTGAGAATGAATCACAAAGAAGACAAACTTCCCAGTCTTTGAAATGACCTTACTGCATTTCTTATTAGATATTAAATAAATAGTTGTAGGAAACGCTACCTCTAGTATCACGTAAAATTGTCTACCCAAAGTAATAATAATAGTTTGAGGTCTAAACTCATACACAACATGTCACTTCCACAAATATGGTTGTCCTAAAAGAACATCAAAAACTTCAAGGGGAGAAATATCACACAATACATCGTCTTTGAAGGGCTTGATGTCGTAGGGTAGACAAAATTGTTGGTTGATGTGGAGATCTCTTCCTTGGTGAAGCCATCCCACGGTGTAGGGTTGTGGGTGCGGTGTCGTCAGCAGGTCCAACTGCTTGATGAACTCTGCTAATATTAGATTCTACTGACTGTCGCTATCAACAATGAAATGAAGTGGAGACCCATTTACCCACATCTATGAGTGAAATAGGATTTCCCCTTCCTCTGGTTCTTCTGGTTCGCTTGATTGGACTTTGGTGGTGGCGACCATGGTCTTAGGTTTGGAATAGATAATCCACTCCCCTCCTAGATTTGATTCAGAGTCAAAATATTCCTTTGACTCAGAAGATTTCATCTCGGCCACCAGTGACTTCTTGGAGTGACATTCTCGGGTGTTGTGCCAAGAGATTTTATGGTATTAACACCATTTTCCTGTGTCCTTCTTCAACTTATCATTACCCTTCTTGTGTTGCATCTTGGACTGGTTTTCCTGAGAGTGGACATATTTGATATTTCCCTTGTTTTGTGGGTCGGGGACACATTTTCCCTACTTCGACTATGAGGAGTTTGCAGATCCAAAATCTCACCTCTTTTGCTTAAATGTTTTCTTGATCTTGACATCATATCTATAAGCCACACCTAATGATGCCATGTCCAGAAAAACCATTTTTGTTTGAATGTATCTATGCATATAGCCACGTTATTTTAGAACCAATTGTCATTCAGAGTCTTTGATACCCAATTTGGTGTGATGGGTATGGAAAATATTGGTGAACTCTGGTATTGTCTAGTCCCTTTCATGATGCAACATGGTCCATATTATGTATTGGTCCTCGTAGATTCCAACATGGTAGTATTATTATTTAATGGAATCCCTAAAGGAATCCCATGTGGGGGTGACCACAAATATTTCATATTCCTCTATGGCCCTTTGCTCAGAGTAAGTATCTTACTAGTCCTTAATATGGGGGACAACCTTGAGGAGTGCAAAATTAATATTTTCCCTGTCATAAAAATTGTGGACCGAAAAATAACCTTTGAGAAAATTCAGCCATTTATCTATAACATATGCATATATTATTCCTTCATATAATGGAATATCAAAATTTACTTGTACCTTGAAGGGGGTTGCATGGTTTGTTCATGAATATGTGTCTCCTATGGGAAGCGGTCGAACGATCTGTGTAGAGTTGTCCATCGTTTTGTTCCTTTTCCATGCAAGGGACCTCAAGAAACATTTTAAAAGGATATCCTACTCCATCATATTTCTATTCTTCCCCCATGGTTTGTTGTTAGGATACGACCGATCTTTCAAAGGATTGACTGGTTCAAGTCCCAACTTCTTGTACCGATATCTTGTCGGGGACATGCACGAAGAAAAATAAATCAAGAGAAGACCACTCTAATACCACTAATTCAGATTTATGAGAAGAACGAAATGAATAACAAATTGAATACTATAACACAAAGATATGGAGAAAAACAACAAATTTCTAGTGAACAATAACTGATATTGAGTAAATAAAATAGGCCAAAATTGTAAAACTGTTGAACTGAAAACAACTTGCTCGAATGGTGGTGGCTATCTCTGAGACATGATGTGGCTTGTATGCACATATGTTTGAGAAGGATGCTTACAATGAGGCTCCAGAGGCCTTTTTAACATTACTCATGAGTTTTGAAACCCTCTACATCCAAAAACCTAACCTTAGGAGATGAAACACCAAAATTTATGTGGGCCTCGATGGGTAAGTTGGTACATCAACTTCCTGAGGTCATAACTTTTGCATACAACCTCCATTTTAGGCATGTGATAGCCTATTGGAAATGTATTTTAGATAAATACACATTATTCCATGAAACTCTAACTCCATCTAAAATTTGACTATGGAAAGACAAAAAAAAACATTTTTTACAGCCCTAAAACAACCCTGGAAGTACATAAACATGTATTGAGATGAAAAATTCCAAAATAATCCAGTTGGATTAGGTGGAATTACATAAATATCCACTTAGAAGTTGTGTAGGGCTTCATACATCTCCAAAAGTGTAGAACCCACAATTACAAAGAATTACAATAGAATGTGTTGAACTAAACATTGTCAAGAGGAGCCAGTTGGAATAGGCGAGTGGCCACCAATATCCACCTGGATCATCCCCCCACCCTCATATAAGTGAGACATGTGTCTTCAAGATGATATCATTGGGTGGTGCAATGAAAAATGGGAAATATCTTTCCTACCCTCCCAAAAGTTGTATTGTGATTTCACTACATCCACACCTCCAAAAGGTCATATGTCCCTTTCTTTCAATCAATCATTGTCTTATCACTATTTTTTTGTCACCCTTTCACTTTTAATGATTGAGAGAGTGAATGGGATATATAGAGAAATAGTCACAAGATAATGATGGATTCAATGAAATGGAAATATGAACATTTGGAGGTGTGGAGGTATTGAAACCATGGTACAACTTTTGGTGATGTCATGGTAACTTTTTCCCCCGCATCTCTATTTAGCTAACATGATTCTTATGAAATGAATGCTCATAATTTTTATAATGAATATAAATTGGCCATTGAAACATGATCAACACCATTATGACCTACTATGAGAATTCCTCAACCACACTATTATTTTCATGTGTTGTAAGTCATATATTGTCCATTGGACTAATAGAATTTCCATTATTCTTATATTATTTGTTATGATCTAAATATTAGATGATAGTGTTAAATTCAAAATATCTTACTTTCTTCTCTTGTTTTCATAAGATTTATGGTGTTGCATGCATGAATCCTTATTTAATATCTATTATGAATTTGCATACCTTTAAGAATACAACCAATCAAAGTAGGGTTTTTTGGCACATCTTTGTGACAACACCCACCAAAAATACTCATCTGAATAATAGTATATTTTCCCAATGAAAATCTATTTTTCCAATTAAAAAGAAGGTTTGGTGAAAGGGAGGTGGCATGCACCATTGTTAGGTTTCTCTACCAATTATGTATAACCATGAGGATATTGGTTAATTTTTCATTTTACTCNGGTGCAATGAAAAATGGGAAATATCTTTCCTACCCTCCCAAAAGTTGTATTGTGATTTCACTACATCCACACCTCCAAAAGGTCATATGTCCCTTTCTTTCAATCAATCATTGTCTTATCACTATTTTTTTGTCACCCTTTCACTTTTAATGATTGAGAGAGTGAATGGGATATATAGAGAAATAGTCACAAGATAATGATGGATTCAATGAAATGGAAATATGAACATTTGGAGGTGTGGAGGTATTGAAACCATGGTACAACTTTTGGTGATGTCATGGTAACTTTTTCCCCCGCATCTCTATTTAGCTAACATGATTCTTATGAAATGAATGCTCATAATTTTTATAATGAATATAAATTGGCCATTGAAACATGATCAACACCATTATGACCTACTATGAGAATTCCTCAACCACACTATTATTTTCATGTGTTGTAAGTCATATATTGTCCATTGGACTAATAGAATTTCCATTATTCTTATATTATTTGTTATGATCTAAATATTAGATGATAGTGTTAAATTCAAAATATCTTACTTTCTTCTCTTGTTTTCATAAGATTTATGGTGTTGCATGCATGAATCCTTATTTAATATCTATTATGAATTTGCATACCTTTAAGAATACAACCAATCAAAGTAGGGTTTTTTGGCACATCTTTGTGACAACACCCACCAAAAATACTCATCTGAATAATAGTATATTTTCCCAATGAAAATCTATTTTTCCAATTAAAAAGAAGGTTTGGTGAAAGGGAGGTGGCATGCACCATTGTTAGGTTTCTCTACCAATTATGTATAACCATGAGGATATTGGTTAATTTTTCATTTTACTCGACTAATTGAAGTTGTTTTCTTGGTTTGGTACTTCCCAACAATTCATGAGAAGAAAATGACCTACAATTTCACTTGTAATTCCTCTCCTAACAAAGCTAATTTCAGGCTACTTTTTGACCTAGGTTCAATGGGAACACACCCTATTTCCCATTCCACTATTGGTCTAGGGTTTGTTTCTTAATCCATGGACTCCATCATGATTATTGGATGTGTTCAAGGGTTTTAAATTATGGACTTTCACCCATCGCCTCATGGGGAATTGGCTTCTTCTGGACCAACATGGGCACAACTTTACATGCATATTCTCCTCCTTGGAATAAATTAAACATGTGAATCTCCCTACATATTGGGTAATTCAATTGATTTTACATCATCACGGCTAGGTTTAACCCTTAGTCTTCTTATAGGTCTAGTGAGGATGAGGCTTTATACAATTTGGCTTGGATTTTCATGATCATGGCTCTCAACTTGACGATCTTTTATGAGTTTTGGGTATTTATATTGATGGGATGAACATTTTTTATTCCCATGAATCATATCTATGGTTGCAAGACTAAAAACTATAACTAAATATTGTTTGAAGAAACTATTTTTTTTTTGTAAATAAAAAAGTTGTATTGCTTGATTAATTCGTTGTCACTGTACAAAAAATAATGGTTCCACAGGCTTTCCACTTGTTCCTCCAAACTAGTGGAAATCGAAATAGGTGGAAACCGGTTATACTTATGGATAAAAGTAGCAACCTCCACTTGCTCTGCCATACAGTTGGAAACCATAGCAAGTGGAAGCTGATAGTGCTGACAATTCTTTCTGGACATAGATTCAAAAATTTAAAATACAAATTAAGAAAAAATCCCAAGTAGGAAGACAAGAAAAAAAACCCATTTCCATGCAAGAGAGGCGAGGAGAGATGAGAAACCTTAAACATTAGGAGAGTTGTTTGAACAGTGGAACCTGACATCTGAGGAGTCTCCATGAGGTGTTACATAGTTAGGTGTAAGTGAAAAGGGTTGCACGTAGGTCAGGCACCTCTGTTTTACAGATGCGTTCGAGAAGGCATCGAACAACATGTTGAGTCTGCTGCTAAGAATGGTATGTCGGTGGAGATGCTCCATCATATAGCTCATAATCTCAAAGATGAGCTCCAAGTGCTCTGAATTGAAGAGACTGGGTGGAATCTGACCACATACCATGTTTGGTTTGGGCAATGGGGGCCCAGTTGGGCTGGTCTTCGGGGGAATTTCCCTCTGTACTATGCAAGTGACACCCTCCATGGATGTCGTTGTATCCATTGTTGTTGTGTTGGTGTTGGGTCTATCCTGGGAATCCATGACCGTGTAGAGGAGGAATTTTGGTGGAACTTGAATTGGTTCCTCCGGGAATTCCTCCTCCACTTAGGCCATTGGCGGTGTCATCGGTGTGTTGATTTGTTGCTTCTGAACTATCGAGGAAGCCTTCTCCAACTCACACAAGCACCTTTTCCTTGCAACGTAACAATACTAGTAGGGTCCCTTCCTAGTTTTACCTCTCTCATGTGACATGACAGAGCCTACAGGCTATAGATATTTAAGAATGAGGCCAGAGAATTCTGAGAGGTCCATAGCTGAATCGCTGAGAGGAGCGGAGCCTTGACAAAGAAAACAAACCAAGTAAAGAATGACATGGACAACCTAGAGTAATATCTGAGGGGTTGATAAAATCGTGCAGCCTCCTCTCGTACTTGTCATCATACCCCTGCCATTACTTATTGTGGGAGCCATTAAATCTCCATGGGGGAGTTGTACCTCCATCCCCTGTGTGCGTTTATGGCCGTCCTCCATCCGAGAATGAGAATTGGGGTGTTGGTCGGCCATATTTATGGTGTAACAACCATAATTAACTATGTAATTATCATGAATAATAAATATTAATTTAATTAATTATTAAAATAACTTTATGAGACTTTATTATAATATTATTAAAATTGGTAGATGAAGTAATTAATGGGAGGGATAAGGTGGTTGAGGAATTAATGGGGGATAAGGCAGTGGGAGAATTGGATTCGAGGGAGGAATATAAGGGAGAGGGAAGAACTTGGGGAAGGGCATATTTGGGTTTTTGGATATTTGTTTTTTGGGAAGGTATGAAAATTTGGGGGAAGAAGGAGTAAGAGAGGAAATAAGCGGTTAGAGTGAACAATTTTTCTTGAGGACTGTCATAGGGGCATAGTTGTTGTTGGGAATTTTGGGCTCGGGGGCCAGGAAACTGTAAGGATTCTTGGAGCTAGGGAGCTGGAGAGGTTGTTCCTAGTTGACTGGGAGGTTAATAATCATTTTGGGCAGGATCAACATCATTAACAACATCATCAACCAAGAAAGGGATAAAACACTAAGCTTCAGGTTGAGGTAAATACCTTATGTATTTTCTTCTTGCTATTATTATTATATTGTTGTTAATTATTATACTGTTGTTAGTATGTTATTAGTATGCTGCTAAATTATCAATTATTACATTGGAACAATAATTAAAGAAGTAGGTTAGAAATATTTTTTGTATTTATATTTATTTTTATGAGGCTCTATATTTTTAGGCCTTACAAATGGTATAAGATGTCGGTTTTAAAACTGAAACCTAGGGCCTGCCCACCTAAGACATAAATTAGACATGATGTCCTAAAATGAGTTGAAATTACCCTCAAAACCCTGAATTTACCACTAAGAAACCCTAAAGGGTAGCAGGAAGGATCCTTACAAACCTATTCCATTCTTCCATCTATGTTCCAGCCACAAAAAAAAGTGTTGTTAACATAAAGACCTTTGCACACCTTTGCACAGGGTGTTACCCAAATTAGACAATCACTAGTAATTTGCAAAGGTCATCAAGATGATGACCTGCATAGGCTGGAAAAAAAATGCAATAACATAGACAAAGAATGAAACCATACATACAAAATATAATAAAAGGGAAATAAAAATAATAACAAAAAATAAAATAAAATTGGTCCGATTACCTCACAAACCCATTATCCAATTAAAGCATTGAGCCAAACTCCTGCAACACAACACAAGACAGTCAAGACCCAGCAGGAGCCCAAAAGGTGCCAAAATACCGTGCACTATGCTGAGAAGAGCCCAAGCTAAGAGGATCCCACAAGGGGCAGTTTTATTTTTCCCTACCAAACCGAAGACTGAGACCAAGACTGAGACCAGCCCAAGATCGAGACCGAGACCAAGCACTAAGACATAAGGGAGAAAATGATTCCATCTACTCTATGCATTGGGAGAAAACACTTCCAACTATGAAGTCCGTGACCAAGGGTCGAGCGCCAATGCACCAAGGGCGAGCACATGAGAAATATAGACCACGATGAGTGTTCATTTTGATCAACTAAGACAACACCCAGGATGAGACCAAGCTTGAAAGTAAGCTTCGAGGGTGCCTTTAAGAACACATTCTCTAAGGTTTACATTGTTAAGAAAACCATTTAACCTTAAAGTAGGAGTGTATTCAAGAAACTTCATCCCTGGTGCTCTTTGGCTGCATAAACTCCATCGTGTTTAATTCTTTCTCTGCTTTAAGCTACAAAATATGAGAAATTCTGAGATTTTAGACCTTCAAAACTTTAGAAGTCCATTAGAATCTTAAAGGATTCCAAATATTTTTCACTTCTATGCCACAGACCTAATCCATAAATCTATGTCGGGAACCTTTAGTATTATAGATATGAATATGTCTTACAAAGAGGAGGAGACAAAGCTAATGGTTGAAAAAAGTAATACTTTCTTTTCTACCTCTTCTTTCTTTAAAAAAGTCGTATATCCCTAACCCTATGTGCACTCGAATCCTTAGCTTCCACATAAAATTTTGCAATGATACTTTCACACTACCAAAAACAAAAAACTTCAAACACGTAGACAGATCAGGTTATGCACGAAAAATTGAAGTACTTACCGTTTTCTCCAAATCCACCTTTCCACACAATTTACCAAGCATGCCAAGCTATGAGGGGATGAGCCCACATCTACCCTCCTGGGAACCCAGCCAGAATGACTTATGAACATTTGACCAGAGCCTCCAAAGATACCAATTTTCCATACTTGACATATCTTCGCACCAACACACCCGGTGCTTCAGACCACTCAGCCATGGCCGAGCCGAAACGCGCCCACCTCCTACCGATTTGCTTGCCTCGTGCTATCCCTCTTCACTTTGGTATCTGCCAGTGCGCCAAAGCTGAGCTCAAGATAAAATGCACACCAGGTCATGAGGAAAGAGCTCGCAAGGGAATACAATCCATTGCACTACTTAGGGAAGAGGAACCCTTGGCCTGCAACTGCAGAGGAAGAGTCGGTTGGGGAGGGAGTATTGTGCGATGTACAAGCGAGAGTGGGGGGTAGGGTTTTAGGTACTTAGAGCCAGGGGGCACGTGGGCCTCATGCGAGGACCCATGATTCCCAACCTTAATTATCTAATTCCTT
>SNQJ01S0115950.1:5058-21164 GCA_010110895.2 Picea sitchensis | reverse complement strand
GAATTAAAAAAAAATGTATTAATGTTAATAAAATTTATTAATTTATTAATGTTAAAAAAAAATATTTATTAATGTTAGTAAAAGAGATTTGATGCACATTAGTGAGCGTGTTATAGGGCTTGCATAGCTAGCAAGGCAAGAGGGTTAGAAACTTACCCGGACATGTTACCAGGCTTAGAGGATTTCAAACCCGACCTTTAGCCACTTACCCTAAAGAGAGTAATGTTTGTTTACAAACAAGTAAAAAAAAATAACTTACGCCTAATCCTATGTTTGCAAGTATAAATTTCAGCAAATGTGAACTGCCTTAGAATATTCCTTGAAAATCATTTGGTTTGATGCAGATTCAATTATTCATGATGGTTAGGAATTGGGGAAATTGAGGCAGAGGGGCATCGTCGCAAGGACTACCAATGTCGGTTTTGCCACCACCATCACCTGAATTAACTCTCATTTTGCACTCTTTGGAGGCTATTAATGAGACTTTGAAAGGGTGTCAGTCAACAGATCTTGAAGTGGAACCCCCACCATCTGGAGTGGGTAACCTTGAAGCATCGAGGGACTCAAAGGGAGGGCCTCCAACCAGGGACATGACCAGAGAACTACAGAAGATCAAACTCCCAGATTTTGTTGGGGGGTCATGCAAGTGAATGTGCGGAGGCATGGTTGGAAGTAATGACACGATCTTTCACCTTAAGAAACTATGCTTCCACATCTAAGGAAAAAATATAAATCTTTCAGTTGAGGGACAATTCCTTGAACTGGTGGGGTAACCTAGAGAGGCAGTTGCACCTTACCCCAGACACCGTGTCATCGGAACTTTTTGAGGAAAGGTTACGGTGGAAATATTTGTCGGCTTACTATGAGGAACAACAGGTGGGAGAATTTCATTCTCTAGTTTAGGGAAACATGACCGTGGAAGAGTACAAGATCAGGTTCATGGAGTTGGTAAAATATGTCTCATACATGGATATCGATCAATGAGAGGAATAATGTTTTGTGTATGGGTTAAACCCTAAGATAAGGGCCATGGTACATATGTGGAAACCATCGTCAATAGCGAAAGCAATTGAAAATACATGTTGTGCAGAGGAGAATATGAGCTTAAACAGAGGTATGAGATCGACCTTTCCACAACATCCTAGATTTGTGGGGAAGGCCCCTAGGAACTTCTCCAGGGGAGGGATCTCTAGGCTACCTCCTTATGGTAATAGAGTCTCACCTAAGGAAGTTTCTACATGTATCTCAATGGTAGTGAGTGCAACATCCCACTCATCACCAACAATGCAGGCAGGTCCATGACCTTCTTAGGGAGAAACAAGTAAGGGCATGGGCTCGAGGGGAAGGAACTCATTTCCGATACCTTCATAGGGTCATGCGTAGGTTCCATCTTTTGTTACATGTTGGGGGTGTGGAGGACCCCATTACTAGCATGATTTCCCATAGTTACAAGAAAGATTTGTGCATAGAGAAGGAAAGGCCCTGATGGGAAGAGAGAGTAGTAGCCACCATATTTATGTAGCAGTTAATAATCACCAGGAAGAACATTAATCCATGGTGGTGGAGTCATCAGGTATGCTAAATCATGTCAATGTTAAATTTTTTTTTGATTCTAGTGCTACACATAGTATCATTTCACCATCTACATTAGAAAAGGGTGGGTTGGAAGCTTACAAGAATGATGATTTTAAACAAGTCGAGATGGCTTCGGGGGAAAAACAAGCAGTAGGACCTAGTGTTGATAATTGTCTAGTAGACCTGGGAGTGTGTAATACTGGTTTGAAGGTATACATCACTGCTCTGGGAATGTATGACCTAATCATTGGAATGGATTGGTTAGAAGCCCATCGAGCTATGGTAGATTGTTTCGCGAAAAGGGTGCTTTGTGTTCATGATGAAGGAATTCTAGTAGAGATCCATGATGCATCAAGAAATTTGTCTCTATGCTTTATCTCAACCATGAAGGTTAAACATGGCATGAGCCAAGGGTGTCAAATATATGTAGTGGAAGAAGTCAATGAAATGAAAGGACCCTCCTTGGATCAGTACCTACTATTGTTGGAGTTTAAGGAAGTTTTTCTGAAAGAGTTGCCAGGGTTACCTCCTAAGAGGGAGCTTGATTTTATCATTGAGCTAAAACCTAGTGCAGAGCCAATTTCCAAGACTTTGTATAGGATGACAATGCCATAAATTTGTGATTTTCAATTGAATTTGAAAGGACTACTCGTCTTAGGTCTAATAAGGCCTAGTGTCTCACCATGGGGTGCATCGATAATTTTTGTGAAGAATAAGGATGGTTCCTTACGATTGTGTATAGATTACAGGGACTTGAACCATGCTACAGTGAAAAATAGGTACCCAATTCCATGGATAGATGATCTCTTTGATCATATGAAAGGAGAAGCGGTCTCAAAAATTGATATGCGATCATGGTATCACCGGTTAAGGATTAAGGAAGGTGATATTCCTAAAAATGCATTCTAAACTCGGTTTGGGCATTACGAGTTTGTTGTATTACCTTTCGGTTTGACCAATGTGCCAGTAGTATTCATGAGCCTCATGAATGGTGTATTTTGAAAGTACTTAGACCACTTTGTACAGGTCTTTCTGGATGATGTCCTCATATATTCCAAGAACAAAAGAGAACATGAGGAACACTTGTGAGTGGTGTTGTCATGCCTTAGAGAGAACAAATTGTATGGAAATTTGTCGAAGTGTTATTTCTTCCAGAAAGAAGTTCAGTATTTAGGTCATAGGATTTCCGGTGAAGGAATCTCTGTGGACCCAAAAATGGTAAAGGCCATTATGGAATGGCCAGTGCAAAAAAATGCTCATGTGGTAATAAGGTTAATGGGGCTAGCAGGTTATTATAGGATATTTGTGGAAGGGTTATCTAAAATAGTGAAACCCATCACCACTTTGTAGCGCAAGAGAGTCAGGTTTGAATGGACGGAAGAATTTGATAGTGCATTCATCGATCTTAAGAGGTTACTAACTAGTTCACCAATTCTACAAGTGTCAGATATGGAAAAAGACTTCACAATCTGCACGGATGCCTAAAAGCAAGGGTTGGGGGTCATGTTGATGAAGGATGTAGGAGTGATAGCATATGCATCAAGGAATTTGAAGCAACATGAGGATATTTATGCTACTCATGATTTAGAGTTGGTAGTTTTAATGCTAGCTTTGAAACTTTGGAGGCAATATCTAGTGGGGTGGAATTTTGAGCTCAAAACAGACCATGAAATTTTAAAACATCTCTTCACTCAAAGGGATCTCAACTTCAGGTAGAGGTGATGGAGTGAGTTTATGAGTGAGTATGATTTTGGAATTTAATACATCAAGGGAAAGGAAAATGTGGTCATGGATTCCTTGAGTAGGAGACAATGTGTCTTCTCCTTGGTACCCTTAAAAGTCAATCTTAGGGAGCATGTGTTGGGGAAACTTCTTGGAGATAGTTGGTATTTAAAAGTTACTTCAACCCTCCCCAGTGGGAGGAAATTAGATCCAAAGTATGAAGGATATAGACTAGAAACAAATTTACTATCAAGATATCAAGGAAGGATGTACATCCCCGAAGGTGGGGATATTTGAAGCATCATATTGAAGGAAGCCCTGACAACACTTTATTGTGTGCATCCGGGTGTGAAGAAAATGTACGTAGACATGAAGAAGATTTTCTTATGGGTAGGAATGAAGCACGATGTAGTCCATTTCATCACCAAGTGCCTATAATATCAACAAGTGAAAGTTTACCACCACCAGCCGACAGGTCTCCTACAACCGCATGATGTCCCTATGTCCAAGTGGGAAGTCATTTCTATGGATTTTTTTGTGGGATTTTCATTCACATCGCATAGACACAATGCCATTCTTGTTATAGTTGATAAGTTGACCAATAGTGCTCATTTTATTCCATTTAGAGACACTTACAATGTCACTGATGTGGCACACATGTTTGTATGTGAGTTCATCTGTTTGCATCGGATACCCAAGAAGATAATTTCTGATAGGGACTCCAGATTCACTTCTAGGTTTTGGAAAATTTTGCAGTCAGCGTTGGGGACTCAGTTGAACTTAAGAAAAATTTATCATCCTAAAACAGATGGGAAAACTGATAGAGTAAATCAGGTTATAAAATACATGCTTAGGATGTATGTTATGGATAATCAAACCCATTGGGAGAAGTACCTACCTTTTGTATAGTTCACCTACAATAAAAAATTTCATAGCTCCATTGGAATGCCACCCTACAAAGCTTTGTATGGAAGGCCATGCAGAACACCGTTGAGTTGGGAAAGGATAGAAGAATGAGTGAAAGTTGGGCTAGAATGTATTCAAGAGATGGAAGAACATTTGATTCAGATTAGGCAGAGACTAAAGGAATCACATGATAGACAAAAAAGTTATTTTGATGCACATAGGACTGACCGAAGCTATAAAGTTGGAGATCAAGTTTTCATTCGTATAAGGCCTAATAAGAGTACCATTTGGTTCAGGAAGGGGACGAAGTTCTCACCTCGATTTATAGGACCATTCAAAATCCCACTTGCATAAAACTCATAATGTTTTTCATGTATTTTTTCTACGTCATTATGTTGCTGACGAATCTCATAAATTGAATTGGAAGGAATTGCAGGTATCAGAAGCGGGAACCCTCACGATAAAACCGTTACTCATATTGGACTGTAGGGTCCGACATCTCAGGAATCATTTGGTAGACCAAGTTAAGGTCGAGTGGGACAAGTATAGCCCATGATATGCTACTT
Organism: Picea sitchensis; assembly: GCA_010110895.2. NCBI lineage: Eukaryota > Viridiplantae > Streptophyta > Pinopsida > Pinales > Pinaceae > Picea > Picea sitchensis. Next base: position 16,395 of record SNQJ01S0115950.1, on the reverse strand, counting down.
GGGAGGATGTCTATACATTACAATGAGATCATCCCTCATTTTTTTTTACAACCTTGAGAATATGTTTCTCGAATGTTGGGTGTATATAATGCCAACTTTTGACTTAGACAACTAAAATTACCTAAGGCATAATCACCTTTATTTTCTATTCACTGTGAAACTATTAATGATACACTTGAACTTTTAAGATGTATGAACCTATGTGAATGTCAATTCTATGAATGTTTCACATTATTTGAATGATGATGGATATTATGCAATCTATTATGTGAATGACAATTCTATGAATGTTTAAGGTTATTTGAATAATGATGGATATGATGCAATCGATTATGTGAATGACAATTCTATGAATGTTTAACATTATTTGAATGATGATGGATATGATGCAATCTATTATGTGAATTTTAATTCTATGAATGGTTAACGTTAATTGAATTATGGGGATATTATGCGATCTATTTCTAACTTGAAAATTTTGACATTTAAAGTTGTTGATACGTGGATACCGAATTGAGATTATGGTTGAATGCATTTACATGATGATAATGCATATATATGTATGAGTTTGTTTTTATAGACTAATCTGCAGGTCAATGGGCTATGAGATAGTCAAAGGATAATGATAATAAAAGTTGATGTCATGAACACCGACCGAGAAACAATATGGTATGAATCTTTTCATGTGAAATTATGTTGGTTCGAATGCTTTGCTATGATATGTGGACCAATGCATGTTTTTAGGTGGTGAGACTTCCTAAAACTGAATATACGATGACAAAATTCCCAGCAACATAGTTCCACTGTATATTCCATGTTAGGGTGTGGAACCTATTCCTATTATGATGGGTGGAGGAATTTCCCATTGTGTATCCTCTGAAACTTGGATTCATGGGAGGATGGTGTTAGCTCATGCTCCCATAGACATGTGATGATGATTGTGAGTTTCCTCTTTGGGAATCTTGGTCAAGAGAGTCACACTTCTACTTACGGGTTCTATTTGGAGTTAGGTCAATATAGTTCACGCTCCAAGATAGTCCAATAGAGGAAGGATTGTTATTGGATAAATCGGTAGGTGCGAAAACTAACTGATCTCCCTAGATCCACCTAGATCTAGAAAAAAACACACCAAAACATTATGCTTTCCTTAAGTTTTAGATATCGAATTTACTAACTAAAGAGGGATAGATGACATACCATTTAAACGTCGCTTCCTCTCTCCATTGCCATCCTAGCTCCATTCCAATGCTCATACAATGATGAACCTACAAAATAACACAACCAACCAAAGTGATAGTAATAGCATAAACTCAATATAAACCTATGTATGTGATAAAGGAATCATACAATAAAACACAACAAGATTTATAGGAAAGAATCATATTAATGTATCATATTAAATGTGAAAGAGAGATTACAACCATGGCCTTGATGTTGTAAGGTCCCTTCCAACTGTCCTTCGTTCCCCACACACTTCCACTCCAATAATTTTGAGAGCGTAGATCTGATAATATTCACAATCTATCTTGACAAAATGGCTCATCTAGCCAAGCTAACAATATCCAAAGCTCAATCCAATCCAAGCTAATCCAAAAAGCTAACTTTCTCCATGAGAGCTCCTCTCCTTTTATAAGTTGAAGAGGATAAGGTGAGGAGGTTAGGATGATCCCACTAAATCATGAAAGTGAGTAAGATCCAAACTATTCGGATGCCACCTCACCATGGAAGATTCTCCTTCTAGAAGCATCAAGAAGATGCTCGTTTTTCCCACGTATGAGCATTTTCGCACCCTGCCTATATAGAAACCTGTGAACACTTCGCAACCTAGCTATGGTATAGCCTGCGAAAATCAAGCATTTTCACACCCTGCCTATATAGCAACCTACGAACATCCTCTTTAATAGGGTTTTTACAAAGGAGAATGCAACTTCTTTTCTCAGGAAAAGTTCTTCTCCCTTATTTCTTCAAGAACTCAGGCCACTGACCCCTTTGAAGGAAACAGATAGGTTTACATCATTAACAGTCATAGGGATGACGAAAATAATGTGTAACAAGGATAGGGATGGAAGACGAAAGTAAGTTAGGGAGGAAGGATGAATAGAAATAGTTGAGTGTGTGTGGGGATTTTTCCTTATAGTGGAATTTATTGTTTTCTCCTTTTGAAAAGAAAATATGTATATATTTATATTCATAATTGCTTAACTAAACTACAATTATCTAAATGAACGTTGTTGTGCTAAATTATTGTAATTTAGGGATTTTGTGAACATTTTAATTGGTTTGCTATATTTTATGAAATGAATGGTCTTGTTGATTGGATTGGACGCATACAAGAATAAATATAGGTGTGATAACTATTGTCATTAGAAGATGCGTGAGCCTTGTATGTGCTAACTACACATCCATTTATTTCACATGTACACTAGTATGTATGATTTTTTATTTATTTTTCTTACTAATAATGTAGTTTATTTCATGTGGATGTATGAACCATGTGTCATTACCCTTGTATTGTAAATTAATCTAAATTTGGGACGAATGATCATGAATGGTAAATATTAATTTAATTAATTATTAAAATAAATTTATGGAGACTTTATTTTAATATTATTAAAATTGGTAATTGAAGAAATTAATGGGAGGGATAAGGTGGTTGAGGAATTAATGGGCGATAAGACGGTTGGAAAAATGAATTTGAGGGAGGAAGATAAGGGAGAGGGGAGAAATCGTGCAAGGGAATTTTTTGGTTTTTGGATATTTGGTTTTTGGGAAGGTAAGAAAATTTGGGGGAAGGAGGAAGAGAGGAAAGAAGCGGTTGGAGTGAACAGTTTTTCTTGAGGACTCTCACAGGGGCATAGTTGTTGCTGGGAATTTTGGGCTTGGGGGCTAGGAAACCACAAGGATTCCTGGATCTAGGAAGCCGGAGAGGCTGTTCCTAGTTGGTTGGGAGGTTAATAATCAGTTTGGTCAGGATCAACATCATCAACAACATCATCAACTAGGAAAGGGCTAAAACACTAAGCTTCAGGTTGAGGTAAATACCTTATGTATTTCTGCTTGTTGTTATCATTATATTGTTGTTAATTATTATATTGTTGTTAATTATTATACTTTTGTTAGTATGTTGTTAGTATGTTGATAGTATGCTGCTAAAATGTCAATTATTATGATGGAACAATAATTAAAGAAGTAGGTTAGAAAGAATTTCTATATTTATATTTATTTTTATGAGTCTCTATATTTTCAGGCCCTACATATGGCTTGGTTTGCATGGGGTTTGTGTGGCCTCCCCTTTGCTACATGTCACCCCATCCAAGGGTGGATATTCTCTTCGGAATATATCAAGACATCTGGTCATTATCATGGGGAGTGGGTAGATTTGAGCATCCAATTGGATATGCTCTTCTTTTGAGTATACTCCCTCATTGGCTAGGAAGTTTGCAATTTTGTTGGCATCTCTTTTCACATGTGAGGGGATGAGAGTGGGATGGGGATGAAGGAGGGACCTAAAGTCTTCCAAAAATCCTATTAATCTCCATCTTGGTGAAATTTCCAAGGGGTGTGAGCCATGGATGATTTTAGAGATGAGATGGATAATTACCTGAGAGTCCCCTTCCACTATAAGCTGAAAAAAGTTTTGAATAATTTCCAAACTAATCCCAATGAGAACACTCAAGAGTTCTATCGCATTTTTTGTGTTGAATCCCAGATATCCTATTGTGATATGAGAAACTCCCCCCTCATTGTCTCGTAGTACCATGCCAAAACCTGTCAGCCCCAGATTTCCCTTTGAGGTGCCATTGAAATTTAATTTGACAAATCTAGGAGGGGCAGGGGACCAATAGTTTGGGCTGTAGGCCATTTTAACTGGGTGAATGATGCTTTGTTGGGGTCCCTCAGAGAGGTTTAGCTGCCAGGCCTAGAGGATGTGACTTTCTGAGGTATTTCACTTCAAGTATTCCTAAGTCCATTTCTCGTCCCTGATTGTTTCCATAACCAGGTTGAGGATACTTTTCCAAGTAGAGTGGGGAGTGGAGGAGGTGGAATGGAAAATTATTTTGTTTCTTTTTTTCTAGACTTTCCATACTAAGAATCCAGGTAGTAGCTGCCAGATGCGGTATAGGATTGGGTATTGATGAGTGATGGAATCCCAATTTCTAATGGTTCTTACAATACTGGCTTGGATCCTGTTAGAGAGACACATTAGTTGTGGTGCCATATCCAAAATGGATTCACTGTAGTTGCATTTATTTAAGATATGTTTCATTGTTTATCCATGTTTTCAACGGAGGAGGAAGATTGAAGGGCTCACAAAACCTCATTTTCTTAGCTTGTCCCAAGTGAAAATGTGGTTTTGAGCAATTAGCCAAAGAAATAGTGAGACTTTAGACCAAAAATTTTGGATTCCATATTTTTCCCTATATGTTCTCTTTTGGTTGCATTTGGTAGTTTTCATGGAGCTGATAAGCTTCTTTGACTGAGAAGTTCCATGTTGGCAAGTGGCCCCATCTAAGGATGTTTGGACCATCCCTAATACATATTTTCCGCTTATTAACATAGTCCCTCTAGACTTGTGTGTCAGTTCCCTCCTGCATACTTAGTTCCTAGGGTTGAGTTTTCCATATGCGCCAAGGGTGTTGCTGCGAGTTTTCCTTCCAGAGATATTTTACATTTAGAGTGTCCCTGAATGGATTTTTTGATGAAGGGGGTGAATTTATTCTATGGAGGCTAGAGGTGATTGTTTCTGCCAAGAGTCTTGCCAAAATAAGGAGCGTTCTCCATTTCATATATCCCAAAATGCATTATTTTGTATGATATTTCTATTGCTCGAAGAGGTGTTCCAGATGTTGGAACCTTGAATCAAATCGTTGAGTCTGATAAGAAGGTCCTCCCTCATATTAGGCGCATATTTTCATTTCTAGATTCTCTCCCATAATTTTATGGGATGCTTGATCCAGTGCCAAAAGATTCCCCCCCCCCATTATATGATTGATTTTTCCTGGATCCCTAATGCCTATCCCACCTAGCAATTTAGGTCAGAAAATTTTGTCCCAGCCTACGAGTGCCCATTTCTTATCTGGATGATGACCATGCCAAAGGAAACTTCATTGGAGGTTTCTGATGGCTCTGATGACTAACTGAGGTGTTTCCAAGGTGGTGAAGAGGTAAGTCGGTAGGGCTTGAAGAGTGGATTTTAGAAGAACCGTTCGGGCCACAAGGTTTAGCGATCGAAAGGTCCAATTACTTAGTCAATTAGAGATGGATACAAGAAGTGTATCCCAGGAGATGTTGCGACTGGTTGCTCCTATGAGGGGGACACCAAGATAATTGGATGGAAGGGAGCTCTTGGTGATTCCTAGAAGTTTGTAGATGTGGTTTTGGATTGCTATTGGGGTATTGAAAAAGTAGAGTTGTGACTTGTCAAGTTTTAGGGAAGTACCCAATGCCTCTACAAAGTCGGTGAGCATAATTTTGAGCTTGTTAGCCTCCTGGGTGGTGGGAGTGTTCAACAACAATGTATAATATACAAATTGACAATGGGACGGAGTTGGATGAAGGTTGTGGAGAGGTAGACCCTTGAGGGATCCATCCTCTACTGAGGCTTTGATGTAGCGTCCAAGGCCCTCAACCATTATGAAAAAGAGGAAAGGGGATAGGGTGTCCCCTTGTCAAATGCCCAGGGTGGGAGAAAAGGGATGGGAGGGAAATCCATTAAAAAGAATGGAGAAGAAGGATGAATATGTGAGTTGCACGATCTAGGCCACCCATGTGTTATCAAATCCAAAGGCTTCGATAAGGGAGCACATATATTTCCATCTTATTCTATAGAAATATTTAGAGAGGTTGAGTTTGATGAGCATACTTGGGGTTTGAGTTGACTTAAGTGAGTGGATGAACTCATGTCCAAGGATAACACTGTCCATGATTTGACATCCATCTGCTTATCCTTCTTTCTCTTTGGATATGATGAAGGGAAATATCGGTTTGAGTTGTAGAGAAATAACCTTCATGATGATTTTCTAGATCACATTGGAGAGTGCTATTGGCCAAAATTTTTTGGGATGAGTTACCCTTTCTTATTTTGGGATTAAAGTAAGGAAGGTGGCATTGAAGGATGAAAGAACTTACCCAGAGGTTCTGGATTCCTAAACTACATTCCATAGTTTTTCTCGGATCNAGAGTGCTATTGGCCAAAATTTTTTGGGATGAGTTACCCTTTCTTATTTTGGGATTAAAGTAAGGAAGGTGGCATTGAAGGATGAAAGAACTTACCCAGAGGTTCTGGATTCCTAAACTACATTCCATAGTTTTTCTCGGATCAACGGCCAAAAATAGTGAAATAAATCTATCATGAAACCATCCAGTCGCGGGGATTTACCTAGTGGAATCTCTTGAAGTGCTTGATCCACTTCCTCTTGTGTGATTGGTCGCATAAATGTTTCATTTTGTTCCTTTGTGACCAGGGAGGGGAGGTGCCTGGTAATATTGTGAACAACAAGAATTCGATCCTTTATGGGTTCTGTGAGAAGATCCTTATAGTAGTTTGTCAATTCCTCTTCTATGCTTGCATGATCCACGATGGGGTTTCACTATTTGTTTTCTAGTTGAGTTATTTTTTTAATGTATCTCTTGTGCACCAAGGATCTATGGAAGAACTTGGTGTTCTTTTCCCCTTTATTAAGTTATTGTACTATGGATTTATGCATCCATAATATCTCCTCTTTATTTTATCTCTCTTATAGTTATATCTATAACTACTCTTCCTCCTTTATCGAGGTTGTCGTTATTTCCCTCGCAATAAAGTCCTTCTGTAGCTCCTCCAATCATTGCACAATTTCCTACTTCTTCTGAAGTATATTACCAAACACATTTTTATTCCAGTTCTTTAGCTTCTCTTTGAAGTTTTTTAATCTTTGTTGAATACATATATGTATCATGGTCTATTTCTGCGTGCCTCCACTAAGTTTTGGAGAGGTTTTGAAAGTATGGATGAGTAAGTTAGAACTTCTCAAATATGAAGGGCTTAAGTTTGGGCATGGAACCTATATCTAGCCAAAGAGAAAATGGCCAGGGATATTATCTAGATTTTGGGAGGATGTTGGCTTCAAGGACCAGATCATCCAACAATAAAGATTCAGAGATGAGGAATTGATCTATTCTACTCGCAACATGTTGGTGCCCCAATCTATAGTTGGACCAAGTGAAGATACCATTTTGAGTCTCTATGTCTATCAAATTGATTTAATCTGTTAGAGTTGTGAACTTACCACTATCATGATCCAACTCCAGTCGTTTCCTCCAGTGTAAGAATGACATTGAAATCACCCCCTATCACCTAGTGTACTAGTCCCAACAATGATCTGATTGTAGCTATTCTTCATATGAATAATTCTTTTTCTTGAGAAATTTGTGGCCCATGGGAATTTGTAATCATCCGCTCTTTCTTGGAGCCTATGGCCTTGAAGTGAGAAATGAGTGTGCCCATTGTGGAGAAAGGTTGATCTATGATAATTGTAGTAGGGTTCCATAAGATAGCTAGCCCCCTTGCAGCCCCATATGAGTCAATATGAATAGAATTGCATGTCCTCCAGCAATGCTGGAATATGTCCTCCGCATCAACCCCAACACATTTTGTTTTTTGTAAGAGGATAATGTCTAGATTCTCAACATGTATGTTGTCTCGAAGGGTCCTTTGTTTATACCTTACATTAATCCCTCTAATATTCTAAGTGATGATCTTCATCATGATGAGTTAGGGGGTGGATTGAGGTACCCTTATGTGAGTCTTTGGATCTTCATTGAGTTGAGCATGTATTTTCCTACTTCTTTGATGAGTTGATGTGTTGATTTGTGACCCCAACGCTTACTTCCATGAGTTGTACATCTCAAATTGGTGGTTGGGTTTGAGGATATTCCCAGGCGTGAGGTGGATCCTGCGGTAGAGTCAATGCAGGCTTTATGCGCTTTTCTGAGTTGTTCTATTGGGATGGTTTGCATCTCCTTTCTATTAAAGGCTTCCACCACTTTCTCTAGTTCTATATCCCCTAGATCATGTTCATCTAGTTGCATTAGGATATTCCCCCCCATCCTCTGGCTTGTTCTCATTTTGCTGGGCTACTGGGCCTATCTCTTGGTTTTTTTCTTTGGTTGATTCTGACTAGTGCTTGTCTTTTCCCTTATCTTTATCCTTGTTTCCAATCTTGTGGGGATTTTCCACATCTTCTTCCTCTGGGAGCTAGTTGAGGATGTCAAAGGAATTTCTAGTGGGGATTTTCTAAGTGATTTCTTGATTTTGTTTCATGGAGGGTTGTTTTTTCCTTCCTGTAACCATGGTGTAGCCATCATTTTTCTTTCCCTCCCCTTTTTTCTAGTTTTTAGGGTTCAAGGGACAATCACGGAAGAGGTTCCCATGATCATGTCATTTTCTGCAATGGAAGGGGATGTGCTCATACTCCATGGTTTGATTCCAGTCTTCATCTTGGTATTTTAGGGTTACTAAGCATGGTAGGGCCTTCAATATATCAATGTACATGCATATTCGAGCATAAGATGTGTATTTCCTCTACTTTGTTTCCTCTGAGGATTTTACATATCTTCCCACTGTATTCCCTATTCCCATGAGGATTTCCTCCATCCAAAATTACCGAGGTAGAGAATATAGTATAATCCAGACTAGTGCCATGATGAAATCCTCTTTCTCTGAGCTAAAAGGATCCATCCAATACTTGAGGAATAGCCCTATCGAATTGTAGAAATATGGCCCATTCTCAAAGATCTTATCCTTGTCTTCTAGACTGTAGAGGATGATCATGAAAACCCCTTTGAACTAAGTTGCACTTCATAGTATTCCTTGGGGCTCCACCAGTCTTTGATCCATCACATGAGGTCCCTTTCTAATGGAAATCAGCCCAAGAAATTTTCTATGAGAGCCTGCCCTCTCATGAACTGTGTGTGTTCCCCAACCCTGATCGAGTTGATGGTGTACCTTGGCGGTTTGTCCGATTGGGGAATACATTTTTCTAATTCCCATCCACAATATGCCTTTGGATGAGATGTCCTCAGTTCCACTTCCATTTACTTCATGAAGATCTTTTCCTTAGCTAAGATATGTTCCCGCAGGTGGGTCTTCATTTCAAAATCTGGCCGCTTGGATCTTGTTCCTTCCCTATCATTTGTGGCCACATTCCGGTATGAGGGGGGTTCCCCTCCCCCTCCCCCTCTTGGGTTCATCTCCATATTTTAGTAGCTATGACTTGGTACAACACTACGATATTGGGTGCGACGACTCCACCTGGAGGAGGAGGTTGCTACATGTGGGGATAAGGTTTTACTACTCTGTCAATCTTACAATGTCCCCACCCAAAAAATAATTTTATCATTTGAACTATTAAATTCCCACTTGTATTCAAATTCTTTTGATGTTGATGCTTATGAACTTATCAATTTTGGTTTGCTAGATTTGATTGACACATAGATGCATATTCATATATATAACTATTCTTTTGAATAAGGAAATGAGGTATGATTATAGTATGTAACTTCTTCATGATTTCAAAGAATATGAATTGTTAACAAAATTCATTTATAGTGTTCACAATATTAGGGTTTTAAATGGAATTGGAAAAGAGATAGATCTATTGACAAGACAAATCAAGTTATTATCCAATGGATCTTTAGTTAACTATATACATTAATTTAGGGATATAATGCAACTAATTTGCATACTTACTTTTCAAAGAAATATATATAAATGGGAAATAAAAAATTGAGAAGTTTGAACACAATGTAAACAACTTAATCTTAAGAAATATAGCATTAACAATACCAAAAAGTTTCTTGCATGTTTAAAAATATATATATATGATATAAAGACAATGAAAACAATGCAAGTAAAATTTTGCATATGAAAACTAAATGAGCATAATTTATAATTTCTGATAGTTTGAAGAAAAACATTTCTACTACTTTCTCTTGCCTATTAATGTACATGGACATGCACAAATTTGATCCTATCCATGTACATGGATAGACCCGAATTCATTCCTTAGCATCCATTTTTAAAGATATTTTGGAGTTTATTAGAAAAAAGAAGTGATTTGATTTTTTGTGCTCTATGAAAATATAATGAGAGGGTTTCTCTATTGAATGTGAGTCTATGGAAAGGCCAAAAGAGGAAGGAAGAAGGCAGGTAAGGAATATTATTTAGGAGGAAATTGTTGACAGCTAAAAGTTAATGGCGGGATATAAAATCATAGGACCTTTGGGAAAAGGGAATTAAGTAGAAATATTTCAGGTGTAGCTCACTTATTAAGTTGATACAAAACCAAAAAAAAATATGGCACAAAGGCTTCTTCTCACTGGAAGTCTCTACTTCAAGGTTTCCCTATGATTATGAAATGCCTCACCTAGAGAGTTGGTAAGGGTGAGAGAGGGGAGGATCAAATCCTTGGATCAATTGCAAAATATGATTAGGTTTCATGTATAAATTATTGAATCCCATTAAATAGGGGTATATCTCTTTGAACCATGTGGAAAATAATGTTTCAACTACTACATCACAACAAGAATGGAAAGATGCTAAATAAATGGGTAGTAGGCGAGAATATGTCATGGAATTATTATTTAAATTATTCAAAGAAGAGGTAGACAAGGCTCAAGTAAGAATTCAACATGTCCTTCTACATGGAAAAGGCTGAATTCAGGCTCGTCCTTGTACATGGACAAGGATGAATTTGGGCTTGTCGTTGTATATGGACATGCCTGTTAGGACCTCATATTGTACCTTTTTGACCATACTTTTTACCATTATTATACCCTTCATCACTTATATTTAGATTCATAACACCACCTCATCTGATCATTCCAAGGTATACAACGTCCTTTCTCATTAATATATGCTTAATCTGTTTTGCATAACATTTTACATCGCTTTTGTACTTAACCATTGATTAGAAGTGCATAAGTGTCCATATTTGCAGAATAGTATTCAAGGCCGATGCTGAAACACAAAACTATTCAAAGTCGCTGTTGTGCTGACACTGAAACACGAAAGTTGTTACACAGTCCAAGGACGCATATGCTGAAACACGGAGTTGCTACATAGTCTAAGGTCGCATATGCCGAAACACGGAACAACTATATAGTTCGAGGACGCAGATGCTGGAACACGGAGCTGTCACTCAGTTCAGAAGTACAGATGCTGAAACACAGAGGAGACCGCCACGATGCTGAAACACGAGCCGTGACAGTTAGCAGTCAAGGCCGACACAGTCAAGGGCGCAATTCACGTGGCTGAAACAACCCGTGAATTGCGATGCTGAAACAGCATCAGCAGCT
>SNQJ01S0115949.1:14879-40515 GCA_010110895.2 Picea sitchensis | reverse complement strand
ATAGATTTTAGCTCCCTTTCCAAACTTGATCGAACTCTTATGCAATTTAACCTGCAAAAAGACTCTATCGCCGACATAGTAACTATGGTCGACACGGTGTGCATCGGCATAACTCTTCTGTCGATCCTGCGCTTATTTAATCCTTTGTCTTATTGTTTGCATTTTCTCTTCTATTTCTTGGATCACTTCCGGTCCCACCAAGACCCTCTCCTCAAGAAGATTCCAACTCAAAGGCGTCTGACACAGTCGCCCGTAAAGAAACTCGAAAGACGCCATCTTAATGGTACTCTAGTAACTTTTGTTGTAAGCAAACTCCACTAGTGACAAGAATTCTTCCCAATGCTTTTGTTGGTCCATCACGTACATGCACAACATGTCCTCCAAGTTCTGGTTCATTCACTCGGTCTTCCCGTCAGTCTTCGAGTGATACGCAATATAAAGTTAAGTTGGGTTCCCAAGGCCTCTTGGAAACTTGTCCAAAATCGTCTAGTAAACACCGATCCTCGATCGGATATAATCCTCTTAGGCATGCCATGCAGCCTCACAATCTCACTGATGAAAACTCTAGCTATGTCAGGTGCCTGATACGTCGTACGCACAGGAATAAAGTGAGCACTCTTCATGAGAGTGTCTACTACTACGAAAATCGAGTCATGTCTCCTTGCCATCAATGGAAATACAACAATAAAATGCATCGAAATAACCTCCCATTTCAATTTTGGAATAACATGTGGTTGCAGTAATCTTGTTGGGTGTCTATGTTCAGCCTTTACCTGCTGACATTCTAGACACCTGGCCACATAGTTGACTATGTCTGCCTTCATTCCCTTCTAGAAGAATAAGGGTTTAAGGTCTACCCTCATCTTCATGACTCCCGGGTGAGCCATGTAAACTGTTCTATGAGCCCCACTTAGGATCAACATCCTCAACTCGTCGTTCAGCAGTACGTAGATCCAATTTTTAAACCTCAATAAACCATCACTATCAAATGAAAATCCTTCAAATCGTGGTACCATCACTGTGTTTTGTCCGATAAAACCCTCGAACTCTTTGTACCAGTCATCGTCACGGTGTAAGGTTAGAATCTTTTCATGTAGATTCGTCTGAAGAGGCAGCACCGAAAATATGCATGGTCACCGACTCAAAGCGTCTGCCACTCGGTTCACTGTTCCTTTTATGTAAGTAATCTTGAAGTCATACTCGCTAAGCAATTCCAACCAACGTCGTTGTCGCGTGTTCAGGTTGCTTTGCGTAAAGATGTGTTGTAGTCCATAGTAGTCAGTCTTTAGTTCAAATTTTCGTCCAATAAGGTAGTGTCTCCAAACCTTCAAGGCATATACGATGGCTAACCACTCCAAATCATGCGTCGCATAGTTCTCCTCATGCCTTCTCAGTTTCCTTGAAATGTAAGCGATTACTCATCCGTCTTGCATCAAGACTCTGCCTAAGACTTCCTTGGATGCGTCAGTGCATACCAAGAAGTCTGCATCCATGTCTGGGACCTTTATTATCGGTGTTTTTGTCAACAACTCCTTGATCCTCCGAAATTTTTCTGTGCATTTCTTGGTCCAAACAAACTTCTGGTTTTTCTTCTGCAATTCCGTGATCAGATTTTCTATCTTCGAAAACCCCTCAACGAGTCGTCGATAGTATCTTGCTAAACCCATAAATCTACGCACTTCTGTGACATTCGTCGATGCAGGCCATTCCATAATGGGCTCGACCTTTGCTGGATCCACAACGATACCTTCACCGAAGATGACGTGCCCTAAGTAGTCGATCTTTGATTGATAAAATGAGCATTTGGATAACTTCTCATACAATTTGTGCTCTCGCAGACACTGTAGTACCAAGCGCAAGTGCTCGTCATGCTCCTCCATTATCCGAGAGTAAATCAAAATATCGTCAATGAATACTTGGATGAACTTTTCCAAGTACTCGCGGAACACCCCATTCATCAAACTCATAAATACCCCTGGGGCATTTGTCAATCCAAACGGTAAAATAGTAAACTCGTAATGTCCAAACCTCATCTTAAAGATGGTCTTAGGGACTTCATCTTCCTTAATCCGTAACTGGTGATACCCTGATCGCAAATCGATCTTTGAGAACACCATCTCACCCTTCATTTGATTGAACAGATCATCAATCATCGACAACGGATATTGATTCTTGATCGTGGCCTTGTTCAATTGACGGTAGTCAATGCAGAGCCTCCATGACCCATCCTACTTTCATATGAAAATAATAGGTGCACCCCACGGTGACACACTAGGACGTGTCAGTCCCAGGTCCAACAACTCCTTCAGTTGCATTCTCAACTCCTGTACTTATGGGGTTGACATCCGATAAGGCATTCTAGCTATCGGTTATGTTCTCGGTTTGAGGTCTATACTAAAATCCAATTCCCTCTTCGACGACATCCCAGGTAACTCCTCTGGAAATACATCCGCAAACTCTCTCACCACCGGAAGGTTTTCTAAACCTTCTGCTAATCCCTTCTCGTTTAACGCAAGGATCGCATAAAGATTGCACCCCTTACACATGATCTTCTGTAGCTGTAAGGAAGAGATGAAAGTCATGGAAACTCCCTGGTTTCGTCCTACAATCACAAATATTTGTCCCTCGTCATCGACGAAGCTCAACCATTTTGTCTTACAGTTGAGTATAGCCTCATGCGATTCCAACCAGTCCATACCAATTACGACATCATAAGATCCTAAAATCATGACGTACAGGTTGGCCCTTGTGACAAACTCTCCCAGGTTAATAGTACAACCTGTAACCTTTCCTCCAATCTTCTGTTTGTCTCCTGAAGCCATCTTTACGAAGCTAAACTCATCCTGTTCGACTGCCTTTACCTTAATCCTTTTTAGTGCTGCACCAGAAATGAAACTCTCGGTAGCACCAAGATCTATCAAAATACTAAGGGTCTAGTCAGCGACGGTACCTATCATCTTGAGAACAATCGACTGATGCTCTGCCTCATGGTTATTCACCATTGCATGGATCCGATGGGCTTTGCCCATCTCTCCCACGGTAGTGGGTTTGGCTGATCAGGATGCTCTAGTCCTCTCCACCGGGCAGTCGCCCTAGTAGTGTGGCTCCCCACACGTCCAACACCCCTTCTTCAGCCCAATAGTCTTGGTACACGAAGTAGAAGGTGACGGCCCTTCGGCCTGGAATCCTGGTATGTTCTACTAAACATGCCTAAACTATTGCTAGTACAGTCAACGTTGTTGTTGATGTTGTGGTCCCCGATAAGTTGTTCGTTGTTGAGGCATTGGTCATCGAGGTGTAGTGAAAGAAGATCCCCTCTAGAAGACTCGATATCCCAGCGTATGTATGGCTGGTGTTTGATGCTACTGTGCTCCAGAAGACACCTACCCTGCTGGTCTCACTGGAGTCCTGGTCTGACCCCCGCTAATAAGCTCCTCCTCTTCTATGAGGGTCTTCTGGACGGAATCATGCAAGGTTTGAGGCATCAAAATCCTAACCTTTGCACATAAGTTTTCGTTAATGACAAACACAAACCCGTTGACCTTAAGTTTCTCAGTGTTAAGATGCAGAGCATACTGGAGTAGCTCCATAAAATGGGCCTCGTACTCGAGCACCATACGACCGCCCTGTCGTAAGGTGTTGAACTCATTGAGCTGATGCTCAATGAATTCCTCTGAAAGGTACCTCTCTCAGAACCATTCCTCAAACAGTTCCCATGACACATCTTCGACGGCCACATTAATTAACCAGTCTAAATTCCATTAGTCAACAAGTTACCAACTGAACTTAACATGAATTACGACTCAATTTAGCGTGTGTGAGTTACCAATTAGGCAATATCTATAAATCCAACTAACATCAATTACATATCTAAATTAGAAAGTCTAAAATTTGCAATCTAATCTTTACTCACCATACAAATTTTAATATTTATTACAACATAAATGGAAAATTCTATATTAATCCGAATCCCCATCCAACTAGCCATAAACTTGAATAACAACATTAACATTCTTAAAGTGGAATGCTACCATTAGCACTTATAAGAAATTAAATCTCAACATTTAGTCTAGCTATATTGATCGAACTAACAATGCTAGCGGACTACTATCATAGAGAAGGGAACTGCTAACTATTAACAATGTTGTAGCAATTTAACAAGGTGATCATCATAGCAGTTACACGACAATTAATATAGCATTAACAAGATAGTTTACATGACTGTTTTCATAATAAGTAATATAGAAATAACAAGGCATTTAACATTCTAGTTAACATACAATTAATATAACATTAACAAGGCAATTTGTATGATTGTTAACATAACCATTCATAGCGCAATAACCAGACGATTTACATATCTGTTAACTATTTAACTCACAGTAATATTTAATCAATAAAAGGAATCTGCTAACCAATAACATTACTGTAGCAATTGTTCTCACAATTAATAAGGCAAAAATATAGCATTTCATATTGCAATTAACATGGCCTTTAACAGAAAAATGACGCTGATAACCATTAACATTGCTGCAACAATTATTCTAGTAATTAATAAGGCAATAAAATAACATTTATTATTGCAGTTAACATGATAACAAAGATGGCCAGTAAGATTGTTGTGGTAATTAAAGCTTCTCAGAGAGAATGTTGGGTATGCGTTCAATGTGAAGGAGGATAAAAGTGACAAACAAAGCTGCAGAAGGACCAACTCATGGTCAGTCAACAACAACTCAAGCAATGATTAAGGCAAGTCGTGGTCAATTAAGACAAAAACACAATCAATTTCTAATTATAAAAAACGTGGTCACTCCAGCAAATAAAGTTATAATTTAAATGGATGAAATTGTGGGTGATTTCTACAACAACACAGCCAACTTCTGATTATCAAAAATGTGGTCATTCCAGCAAGTAAAGTTGTGATTTAAATGGATAAAATCGTGGATGATTTCTACAACAACACAATCAACTTCTGATTATAAAAAATGTGGTCATTCGGGCAAGTAAAGTTGTGATTTAAATGGACAAAATCATGGGTGATTTCAGCATGCTACACGGTCCGTTTTTAATTTTCAAATCGTGGTCTTTCATAGAAGGAAATTTGATGAATAGAAAAGCAAAAACCTGGGCATTAACAGGAATCAAATGGCAGTAAAATTTTAAAGAAAAACATAGTCTTCATCAAGGGAAAAATCGCCCCAAAGGTAAAACAAATTGCAGACAAGAATAATTCCTCTTTTCCATCGCCATGATACAAAATAAAAATGTAGACCAGAAATCATTTCGTTTTTCATTGCCAGAATACCCAATGTAAAATGCAGAGATGAATTCATTTTGTTTTTCATTGCCAGAATACCCAATGTAAAATGCAGAGATGAATTCATTTTGTTTCTCATTTCCAGAATAAACAAAATAAAAATGTAGACCAGAAATCATTTCGTTTTTCATTGCCATAATACCCAATGTAAAATGCAGAGATGAATTCATTTTGTTTTTCATTGCCAAAATACCCAATGTAAAATGCAGAGATGAATTCATTTCGTTTCTCATTGCCAGAATACCCAAAATAAAAATGCAGACCAGAAATCATTTCATTTTTCATTGCCAGAATACCCAATGTAAAATGCAAAGATGAATTCATTTCGTTTTTCATTGCCAGAATAGCCCAATACATAGCAGAAAACAGTAAGAGAATGCAAGGATCCAATGGGAAGGGTCATGGAATGATTGCAGGGGTTCTATCAGTAAAAGCATAGAGAAAACCAACCAGGACACAAGATAATCCACACACAGAATTCATTGTTGGATGGCGCAATCAACAATCAGTCAGGGACAAACATCAAGGGTATTCGACTAACAGGTTCGTCCTTCGCTCATCATCCTCGCATAGAAATGCAGGGCATTGAGATCCATAGGTCTTTTAACGCTAAGGTGACGACCGTAGATCAGGATCCTGGCCGACTGTTCAGGCGACAACTGGTGAGCTAGGGACGAAGGATAAACAACCATGAAGGTCATAATCATCACAACAAGGTGGTCAATACGTGCAGGGAATGAATCCATGGGAGCCAATCTGTCATTGAGCTAGTCTAAGAAAATTTCAGAAAACAATCTAGACAATCAGTTTACTCACCCAATTAAAAATGTAGATTCAAGTATAAGTTCTAAACAATTTACCATATAAAACGAAGAAAGCATACCATTGCCTATTCGAAGTGGATGTCCCGCGTGCTCCTAGCAACTCCCGCGTGTCGACCGATGAGACTACACTGGTACCTCCCAGCCAATGCTAGGGGTACTCTTCTTCCCCCTTAGCCGCCTGAGCCACAAAGAGGCCACACACTCACTATCCAGAGATTTCGACTAGCTCCCAGCTCGCCTCACAAGGTTGAGCTACCACTCCTCACCGAGATGGGTATCCCAACTCCCACAAGTTAAGTCAGTCAAGTAGATATTTCTACAGCGCAATGTTACACAAACAGAAGAGATCCAACCTCCATCTCCTACCTTCATTATATAGAGTTTTGTGGTTCCTTACTTTCCTAAAATCTCGTTTAATTAAGTTTTTTTAAATTTAATTCCTAAAAATTCCTCCCTGTACAAGTGTCATCCATCCCTTTCATTCCTCCATAAATTAATTTCTTTAATTAATTAATTATCTTTATTTCCCTCACCCACCTAAAGTTACTCCTAGAATCACCCCTAGGTGTCCCCAAATTCTCTTACAGGTTTAAATGGCTTTCCCCATTATTAAATTGCTAGTTCAGTTTAAATTAGAAATCTCTTAAATGGTAGATACTTTCCTAAGTTTAAATTTCCGCTTTTACCCTTTTAATGTTTACCTATTTTCCTAGTTTCCTAATATTTTAGATTTTTCCCTCTTTCCCCTTTTAGTTAGAACTCAAAAAGGAAGGTGTAGAAATTAACCCCCTTTTTCCCTTTTCTCATTAAATTAATATATTTTAAATTATCATAAAATAATAAAATGATTAATTCTCTTTTTAAATTTTAATCCAACCGTTTTTATTTTTATTTCTTATGAAACAATTAATTTCTTACTCCCTTCGTGTTACAAGATTTAACGAAGATCATAATTATTATTTATGTTGTTTTTATTATTATTATTATTATTATTATTATTATTATTTTATAGAGAGATAAAATTTTACCACTTGCACAGTTTAGACTTAAATCTTAATTTTTTGTGATGGGCGACCTTTTATTAGGGAATTTTTATTTTTTTTTAAATTCTTATCACATTTTTCATCCTAAGTCCGTCTAGGTTCATTCATTTATCAAAACAACGTGGCATGCCCTTCAGGACACACTAGGTTCTCCAAGGGTGCCACTCGCCTCATTTGTTCCCTAGCGCAACGTGCCCTTCAGGATGCACTACGTGCTCCAAGGGTGTCACTCGCCTCTTTCCATTTTTCTTGCGCGACGTGCCCTTTAGGATGCACCACGTGCTCCAAGGATGTCACTTGCCTCTTGACTAACTTGGTAGACACTAAAAACCCCTGGATCCAATACTCCTCCAATTGAACTTGTGGGAGACTAAGGCCCTCTAAGGAATAAGGCCCTCACCTTATTGCACGTTGCCTAGAATCATCGTGAGTGACTATCGTAGTTTTCCCTCACAACATCGTGGGTCCTCTCGAAATAGGTAATCGTTAACCTACAGTTCGAGCCATGGTGGGAGTGCTAGTAGGTTGTGGCAGGGCTGTTGTCCACACCTCTCCCTCAACATCTCTGATAGTCATGCGTGACCCCTTTACTCCACATGTGAGTCTGGTCGAAAAGTTATCATCAACCTGCATCATCAACGAATCATGTCAGAATATATCCATATCATATCATCTAATCAGAAGCACTAAAATCATAGTAAAACAATCAAACCCTAATGGTACACTCCTTGATTCAATCCGGAGTCCAAGGGGTTCCATCGATGCCTCTGCATCCTTGAGGTCCAAAATCCTGCACACTCAGTAAAACCAAGTCAATAACACTTGTCTATGTGGAGGTGGTAAAACAACATGTCATCATCCCATAACGCCTCATAATCAAAATCAAAAGTTTTAATAGGATAATAATCCAGATCATTTGCGAGAAAGTGTCCTCAAAGAATAAGTTTGCTCAGTGCACCAGAGCGGGATGTTACAATTATATCGATTGTTTTATTCTTCTTGAAGTTCCATCTACAAATAAATTGTAATGATTCTATCTGCATTGGTGAGAATAATGAAAATTTAAATAAATAATATACATGAATGTAAATTGAAAAGTGACGTACCTCCAAAGAAAGAAGTGACTCATGAATCATACAGAAAATCAAATCCCATGCTTTGTGTCAACAATTCTTCAGTTGGTTCAGTTCCATACTTTGTATCCTGCAAGTTCTATACCCCATATTAAATCATAGATTTAATATAAAGTATTATGTTTGTTTCATTCATTATAAAATGTGGGAAGTAAAACAACATAGATTATACTTACAAATTGGACAATTAATTTTTGATATGCCAACATATACTCACAACCCTTAATTAACCCAATGTCAATCAATTTTCCTAATGGTTCTTCTTTGTATGTTAGCGCATGTCTGAATACATTCAATCTTGGTTGTTGTAAAACAACTTAAAATATACAAAAAAAAACCTTAAGTTGTTATAAGGAAATAAAAATTACTCACAAACTTTGTTATCAACCAGTTTCTTCCTTGTCATCTAGTTTTATGTGTAGAATGAGTTTCATTTTATTTTCTTTTCTATAAGAGAATATTTGAAAATTATTATTTAATGTATAATTAATTATTTGTACATAATAGAAAATTTCAATTATTACATACATTTGAAGCACATTGTTGTTGAGATAGCTCCTCATGCGATGCATTATGTCCAGTTCTTTAACCATTTCGTTGTACACATTTTTTGAACATTCCTACTGGCATATTTCAGATATCACCTTGTTGGTCCTCTGAGATATTCATAATTTTCCTAAAAAACTAACATGAGAATAAAGTATTTTTATATTGATATATGAAAAATGAATATCACATAATTGATATATTAATAAATGAATACTTTCTANAAAAGTGTTTTTAGGAGTATTACTTTTTGAATGTGTAAGGTCCCCTCCGTTACGTCTATACAATAGGTAAATGTTTCTTTTTTTTGCATTAAGAAAATAAAACATCACCACATACAGAATAACAACACCATTGACACAACATCCTAATTAATATCGACACATTAATCAATGCATTAACATAATTAATAACGACACATGATCAATGCATCGTCATAATTAATAACGACTCAAATTCAAAACATCGTCCTAATAAATAGTGACTCATAATCAAATCATCATCATAATTAATAGCGAAACATAATCAACACATATCATAAATAGGGACACAAAATCAACACACCATGATCAACTGACGCAAGATAGAAATAATTGATCAACCATGTCACTGAATATTAAATGAATCTACTCACCCAACCTATCTTGCATGGTTAGGACCTCCAAGACACATAAGAAATGCTCAATTCCACGAGTCATGTGATGTATTTTGACCATTTAAGGTCTCAGTACTGAGGATTGTTCTCAGGAATAAGAAGTGTCTAAATCCCACTAATTCAATCAAGCTAAAATTCAAAACTTGATCAATCAATCAATTTTAATCATCAATTATTCATGGTGCAGTAGAAAATTATACTACAAAACATACATCAATTAACGAACGCTATTACCACCTACGAAATATTCCAACAACAATGCAACTACAATAACACATATCAATTAATTGATGCAAATTCCACCTATGAAATATTCCGACAATAATCCAACTACAATTTACATACATCAATTTAATAGACACAATTACCACCTAGGGAACACGACAAGAAATGAAAATAAGAAGAGAAACAACATGAAAAGTTATAAGTCCCTTAATGAGATGTGAATACAATGAAAATGTTTTAGATTGGAAAACTTCTCCTAGGTCCCACTTCCAAGTATATAAGTAATCATTTGGCCACCTATATTGTAAAGGAGGTCATAAATTTTCCACTTCACCTAGATCATTCCTCCAAGTATGTAAATTCCAAGAATGTTAGTACCCTTTTCCCCTCTATTCTAAAGTTTTCTTGAAAAATGGTATGATAATAAATCATTGAAGATATGGGCTATGACAAGGAATTTTGCACTCTAACCATTCAGGGAAAGCCCAAAAAATTGAAGAACAAACATTGGGTTATAGTAATGATATTCACAAGAACTTTTACATGATTGAAATATGTGTAAGTCTAAAAATATTCTATTACCATTTTTGCATTATTAGATTATTTTCACCCTAGGTAATATACATGACATTTGAATTGGTGGTTGGGTCCAAGATACCTATACATAAATTATGAAATAGTGCTTGGGTCCAATATACATGTTATCAAATGGTTATTTGTGTACGGGATATTTACTTGTAGAATATTAAAGAATTAAATGATCCATCTTTATGCTAGTTCTAATTTTGAAGGGATAGCCATGATTGAGTTAATTATAGGATTTGATAAGCTATAATTTCAATAGCTTAAGATTGAAAGAATCCTAGGTTTAATTGTGATGCATTCTCAATATTACAAAAAACACTTAATATTAAGTTAAAAAAACAATAACCATTGCCATGAAAATTAACCTTTGTATGCCATTCATTCCAATTTATTAGGAAACAAAAGATGAGGGATCAATTTATAAGCCTTTCAAGGGAAGGACAATGCGTTTATACGGAAGCTGTCAAAGGTGTGGCCGCCAATTGAGATGAAGTCATTGCTACTAGCCGATCTTAGGCCCAAAAAAGACTCAAGGTTAAAACCGTCTTCTGGCAGTGTCTACACACAAGGCGATAAGAGGGAGCCGACAATCTAAGCCAAGGGAGGAGCCCAGAAGAAGCTATTAGCTTTTCTCTACATGTCAAAGCCCGAGGATAAGGCCATATAACAGCACCAATAAAACTCAGCGCATAGAGCACCAAGCCACGGACGAGGAGGGATGAACCCAAACGTATATTACTGCACTACGCCAGATAGAGTATTCTAGACTACCACGAAGCATAGTCCAGAAACTCGATTAAGGGTTCTTATGGCGTAAACACATATAAATTCCAATCCAATCGACAGAAATAAGCCAGTGCTCACCCAAAATTGAAATCGGATCTAGTCATCTCTGGCAGCGATTTACCCATACGAAATTGGATTTTGGAACAGAAGGGTTCGACAGCCATTCATACAGAGACCCAATGGAATTCTATCCAAAATTTAAGAGTCTCCACGAGTTTCTTAATCTAGAAACATTAACCGACTATACAGTGAGTAAAAACAAATACGATATTCGTTGGGTGGTTGACTGATCAGAACGATATCCAAAATTTAAGAGTCTCCACGAGTTTCTTAATCTAGAAACATTAACCGACTATACGGTGAGTAAAAACAAATACAATTTTCGTTGGGTGGTTGACTGATCAGAAGGATTAGTCTGACAGAAAAATTCACACTGGTTCAACAAAAATGAGAACGAACTTGAGAGTCATCACGAAATACCTTCCAAAATTCAATTTTAATCCGGAAGAGAACGAAACTATAATCGTTTTGCAAAATGGTTTATCTAGACAGTAAAATTTTTATTCTTGGCAAGCTAACAACTACAGCAACCCCCATTTCGTTTCCAAATTAAAATATTTACAAATCTTTTTAATGATCATTCTTCAAGTTCCAGGGACTCTTTGCAAGGTTGGAAGGGTCTTGACAAGTTCACACAGATTGAGTTCTAAAACGACAAGAGAGAATAAGATTAAAAAGTAGACCAAAACTAGCTTGCCACGATTATGGTAAAGCTAGACTCGCGGTGTTATACACTTGACCAGACTACACAAGTTGGGTTCAAGGATGCTAAACATTAATGCAAACAAATAGGATTACAAATTGGATGTACCAAATATTTCAACTAAAAACTAGACTAGAATTCGGGACTGTAAATCACGCCGGTCACACCCATAAGTTATAATTTTTGGGTTCAATGTAAGAACAAGATAACAGGGAAATTATCGAAAGCTTAAGTGAAAAATTAAAAGAAACTCCAATACCAAACTTTCACTCTCTATAATTCACAACCATGAAGATTTGTTCAATTCGATTTTAGAATTACAGCCCGGTTCATGGCGCATATCTAACTTCGATTGTACACAATTAAATCCAAATGCAAATGCAAATCTCAGAATAAGAAATACCATAACCGATGATGATGAAATCAAGGATGTTCTTCCGCAATTTGTGCACCTAACTTCTCCCACTTGTTAATCGTTGTGATTTTGTCGGTGCCTCCCAGCCAGTGTTAGGAGTACTCTTCTTCCCCCTTAGCCCCCTGAGCCACAAAGGGGACACTCTCGCAAAACCAGAAATCCTCTAGCTCTGAGCTTCCCTCGCAAGGTAGAACCATCACTCTCTCTCACGCTGGTTGTTCCAACTCTCACAAGTAAAACCAGTCAAAATAATTAGAGAGCATAACTTTATCGATAACCAATATGATCCATTTTCACTCTCGACCATTATCTTTATAATATTTTCCTTAATGAAACATCCCCACTTGCACAATTAATTTGTTTTTTAATTAAATAAATTAGAAATAGTTTCCCTTTACACTTGTCACCCTTTCCTCAAGTTGCACAAGAAATTCCACATTTTATTTTAATTAAATTCAATTTCTCACACATTTCCTAAAAATGTTTCTCAAATCACTCCTAGTTGTCTCTAAATACCTTTCTACGCTTACAAATTCTTTCATGTTTATTTCTTTCTTATTTTAAAAACCCTCGTTTTATATTTTATTGCACACATGTGTCTTATATCGAATCTTTAAATATATTCCACCCTTTCTTAATTACTTCATTCTCATTTTAATTTAATTTATAATTTAGTTTTGGTCTTCTCAGCAAATTATACTTAGGCTTAATTTTTGAATAGGCTTGGACTTTCATTTGGGGATTTATAAGTAATAAATTTCTCATTAATTATTCATATCTAACAAGATCTAAAGATTTTCAAGGTTTACAATTATTCTTTCAAGGTTTTCTAGGCCACCTATATTCATTGACTCAAGTTTTATTTACACGACGTGCCCTTCAAGATGCACTTCGTACTCTAGGGGCGTCACTTGCCTTTAACTGGTTTTGGTAGTTGTCTAACCCTTGGAGTCAACACTCCATTCAAGAGACCTTGTAAGATACTAAGGGCCTTTAAGGAATAAGGACTCTATCTTATTGTGCACCCCTTAAAATCTTTGTGAGTGATTGTCTCAGTCTTCCCTCATGACATCATGGACCTCTCAAACTAGGTAATTGTTAACCTACAATTTAAGCCATGGTGGGAGTGCTAGTAGGTTGTGACATGGATGTTGCCACACCTCTCCCTCAATATCTGGTCTATGTGCATGGGCCTTTTACTCCTTATGTGAGTCAAACTAGCAAGCATTCATCATCCTTCATCCATCAATGAAACATTGTCAATAATCCAGATATAAAATCATACTATAATCGATCATATGCCACATATGCATAAATTAAATACTCAAACCAATACAATCCACTCCCTGACTCAATCCAGAGTCCAAGGAGGTCCATTGATTCCATCGACACCCACAATCTGTCAAGTGTCTTGCACACTCATGGAAAACTCGTCAATAGCATCTCTCAATACATATATATCAAATTTAACATTAAATCACAACCATCAACATTATTATAAAAATCCATAAGAAAAACAATAACCATGTACTATAACTAGATCACTTGTACGCAAGTGTCCTCAAATAATAAGTCGATAACTGGTGATCGCAAGAGAGGGATGTTACATAATGATTCTTTATTTTTGTTGTATGTTTTTTCTATTACAAGTATGACATGTCTCATTGACCATTTCCATGGAAGTGTTTATTCTATTTTAAATATAACATGGTTCTTGGAATCATTGGATTTATTTCTATATTGTAAGTGGAAAAGTACATCTATAAGTTCACTGCACTATATCTCTCATAGTTCTGTAAAAGTTCCCCCCCCTTTAATTAATCTCCAACACCACTCCAGATGAGCTAAGGAGCAATTCATCATCATTTACATCTTCTATATTATATTAATTAATTTTGGTGCCTGTAGAACATTAAACATATGTCAATTAATAAATTGTTTGAAACATGTCATATAATATTCCTAAGTATATTATTAATGAAATTAAAAAAAAAAAATCATATTGAATAGTATTTTTTCATTCACTTGATTCATACCTTTACAATTTTTCCATCAAGCTTTTGTGCTCTTATTCTTTTAGATAAGAAATAATGTTATCTAGCTTCCTCATTTTGTGGCTCTGCATGAAACACACTAACCAATACATATTATTTAAACTTACATATAGTTCAACCATATCAATTTTGTATAGAATTTATAGACAACCTGACTTTTTTTGTTTTTTCGGATGTGTCATTGCATCGACCAGAAATTTTCTTATTTGAACTCTTCTCAATCATGTTTTTATCAATATACAACCTGTACCTTTCAATACATAAATTATTAGATATATTTTATAAATAAATCACATAATTTTAAGAGAAAAAAAATCGTTGTATTAGGTGCACTTTTTATATTGAAAGCATCGATACATTTATTACATAAAATGCACCGGTGCATTCCATACACCAACATGTATTGAACAATTTAATTTCTTTTTTAAAATATTGTGAATTACAACAGTGTGATACATATAGAAGACGTCACAACGACTACAATAGAAAACAAAAATATAGAAAGAAAAATTGAACATTCATAAAGAAAAAACAATAGAAAAATTCTACACCGATGAGAAGAAAAATAAAAAAATTAAAAAAAAATATGTGACAACATTTTTTGTGTTGTTTAGATGAGAACATCGACGATAGTTTTTTTTATAAACCATATTTTCTAAAAAAAAATTTAAATCTATATTAATCGGCGCGATCTTTATACATAAATGTACTCGTATGTTTCTATCGAAAAAGTGGAAAACGTTTTTTTTTTAAAACGTCAAATCAGAAAACGTTTAAAGAAATTAAAAAAAAAGGCAGAGGACCGATTAAATTTGGGATCCGATGCAATAAGTGGTCCATTTGCATCACATTCCAAACACTTATATACAAAAAAACAAAATCATTAGATCTAAAATACCTAAAACTAAAATCCCTAATTCTGAAGTTATAGAGGGAGTTAAACCCTAGGGTGAAATTTTGTATTCACGAAAGAAAAAAAAAAACAAGTGTTTAAGGTAAGTATGATTTTTTTTATTTTGTTTTTTCTAAATGTAGGGTTTTGAGTGAATCAAAATACCCTTAAATTCATGATTTTCTAAATATGTTTGTTTTTCCAAAGTATTATTCTGCTCCACGGTATGTTTGTCTTCCAAATTTGTTTCGTGTAAATTTTGTCAAAATAATGAAAATATTGAATACCTTCTTAATATTAAAAAAACTTTATGAAAATGGTTTAGAGTGAATCACCATACCCTTAAAATTCTCATATTCTGAATAATATTGTGGTTCCAAAGTATTCTTCTCCTCCACAGTGTTCTTCTGTATGTCTCTCTTGCAAGTCTCTCCCTGCAAAATTTTGCAAAATAATGAAATAGTGAATAACTTTTTAGTATTTAAATGACTATGAAATTCAATTCCTGCTTTTTTTTTTTCGGCACAACGGTGCATTTATGTAAGATGCACTGGTGCATCTATATTACATTACGCACCGGTGCGTCCATATTACTTTATGCACCGGTGCCTCCATATTATTTGACGCACCGACGACATATAATTTTTTTTTATTCACAAAATCTAGAAACATGGTGTGATTGATTTTCAATGCATTGGTGCTTATTATTAATATGTGCACCATTGCGTTTGTGACTCACAGGTGCATTGTTATTCTTTTAAAGTTATTTGAACTTTTGCTTGCACATAAAATAGTATATTCATCTCAAATTATCTTTTATGATGAATTCACATGACTTGCAATCCTTTAGTATACATTTTACGTTTTATGTCGCCTTATTATTAAAAAATGGTTTCAAAACTATGTTCAAACTCAGATTGTGGTATGGTCCTCAAAATTTATTTTAGATATGTACCATAAAATTTATTTTTAATTTTGCTGAAATGGAAGGAGGAAACCTTATTATATGATCAAATGGTCAATTCTTCAAATTCCATCCCATTCCATCTTGCTCAAAGTCCATAGCGGATTTCCCCCTTTCCATATCCAGTAAATATAACTTATTTTATTTATGTTTCGATTATCTCATTGAATTTTGTTTTATCTATGTCAATCTAAATAAAAATGTATCCAAATTTGCAGGACCTTGATTCAGAATTGAGTTCAAATGAAAAAAATATTTCAGTACTGATTCAAAAAATTCGAAAGGTCTTATCAAGAGCAACATACCACAAACTGTTGGTAGATGAAAATGGACAGTCGCTTTACCCTGTCAATTGTGACATTCCATCTTCCAGCCGAAATCTTTGGTCAATGATGGTAATAATTGTTTGGTATAATGTAATTCGAACAAACAAATTGTTGCATTGTGATTACTAATATCATCTATGTACTAATGTTCAAAATTTTTGAAATTAGGATTATTCTAATGATGAGTGACCTACCTACCATATTTTGTTGCACCCCGAACAATGTCAACCTAAGACAAGGTTGCAATGAGAGCACAACTCGGAGAGGGGTACCAAGGATGGTTGAATAAACCACCTATTAAATTCCCACTATGATCCAAAAAGGATCCAGAAAAGATTAAGAACAACTCAAAACTCACAAAAGCAACTCAGGACACTCAGAATGGCCTGAGAAAATAAAGAAAGGGAAAAAATTCAAAGTTCTCAGAGCTCAATTAAAATGAAATCATCATGAAGATCACATCGCAATATTTCCAACAATGAAAAAATCTCATCAAACAAAGTTACAGATTGAAAGATATTCACGGTCAAAGTTTGTTCAACCTAGCCCAGTCAACAGGGGGATGAGTCAGCATCTGTACTGCTGATGTCAACACTAGTATGGATAACGTCAACATATGTACAACATATGTAGCATGTGAAATAGGTGACATGTGTCATGCTAACGTCAACATGGTGACGTGGAAGAACCAAAGGATGCCGCGTGTCCCCCATATTTGTCATTTCTGTGTTATTCTGTGCACCAGTAAGATTTTGCCACATGGCAGTTTGTACAGTGACATGGAAAGATAAGTTGGCAGCTGAAGTGGAATCTATATAGTGGTGTGGTGATGATGTGGCAGGCTGACATGGTCAAATATTTGGCTGCCACGTGGTAGTGGGAAAATTCCCAATGACAACCTTAATGCAAGCGACCTCTGAGCGAAATTTCAAAAAAATTAAGATTTGGCCGGGTCCGTAAATGGAAACCAACCACCGGCTAGAATCTTCACTAAAGTTAAGCCGGAATACATATACAACCATATATACATATATATATATATATATATCCACTATATATATATATGTGCAGCGGTGAAACCAAAATGGAAGACCCTCGGGCTTGACCACAGGACCGCCCATAGGAGGCCCTCGGGCTTGACCCTGGGACCGCCCCCCTTATTAACGCCTTAATATATATGTCATAACCAACAAGCCAATAACCCCACATTGTAAACAACGCCCCTTTAATTATTTAAAAATTCCATCTTCCCGGTGCTAGAAAAAAGGAGGCACGCATGGGTATGGTCGAGCATGAAATTCGAGGCAGAGTACTCAACATTTATTGCAGGTTGTAGGGCACAAAAATCGAGACAAAATTCTTCTTGGGCCTGGAAGTGCTAGAGTCGGATCGAGGTGTGGAGATAATCATTTTGGGGTAATTCGATGCCACAAATTCAATCATGTTCTATGTTTTATGAGATGAGCAACACTTCTGCAACTTCATTTTAGAATTTGGTATACTTATGTATTTTTCCAAATTCATTTGTTGAGTTAATGGAAAAGCCTACCCATTTGAGAGCAGGACCCAGAAACATAGTCCACCATGGAAAAACTTCATTATCAAGTTTGTGTGTTCAGATTAGGTGCTTATGTCTCTTCATTATTGAGTTTTTCCTTATTTAATGGTGCACTTTAATTTATGCTCATTTAATGAAATTCTTTATAAGTCACTCGATGAAAAGATCTTGGATCATATTGATATCAGAGTAGTCATCTTTCAATTGAATTGTTGAGTGTGAATTATTACTAGGGCCAAGCATAATCCGGGTGAAGGAACTTTTATGTTTTTCAATCCTGAAGTTGGTTGTGCATCTCGAAGGAATAAAATGGTATAAGAAGACAAACATGATGAACAAGAGAAAAACTTCCATATGGTATTTTATCGCATGTCAAAAATGGTCGAACAAATGTATGGAGACTACGAGAAGAGGATAAAGAAGAAAAGGAAGAAAAAGGAAGCACATGTTGATGATGATGCTTCGGTAAACCAAGGGGCTGGAGGAGACCCTCCTAAGCCTCCATCTTCACCATAAAGTTCTATTTCTTCTTCCTCTAAGCATTTTCATCATTCTAGCCATAAAGCCTCTTTTAAGAAACCATTATTAAAGCTTGATGTAAAAATTGATTTACCTATGTTTAATGGAGATGCTAATCCT
This sequence comes from Picea sitchensis, assembly GCA_010110895.2. Classification (NCBI taxonomy): domain Eukaryota; kingdom Viridiplantae; phylum Streptophyta; class Pinopsida; order Pinales; family Pinaceae; genus Picea; species Picea sitchensis. The sequence goes on along the minus strand of SNQJ01S0115949.1, from coordinate 21,790 downwards.
AAAAAGATAGATAATTTGATCTAACAGATTGAATTATATTGTCGTGTTCAACATATTGATGAAGAGGAAGTTAAAGTGCAACTGGATTCTCTTCAGTTAGAAGACACCACTCTCGTATGGTGGGAGAGAAAACTTTAGGATAGAAGTAAGTGTGGTAATATTCTTTACTCATGGTAGGAATTTAAATCAGCGATAAGGAAACAATTTTATCCATTGGGTTATTTACATAAAGAAATGATGGAATGAAAAACTTTAAGGCAAAGTAAAGGTCAAACTGTACAAAGTTTCACAGAATAATTTAGGAAGAAAACTCTTGCAATAAACATTCCTTTGGATTCTTATGAAACTTTAATGAAGTATATTGGTGCACTTCACAATTATATGCATCATAATTTGTTCTTTTTAAATTGACTCCACCAGTGTTGGCGAAGTTTGTGTGCAAGCTACTCACCTTGAGAATAGGGGAAAGCATGTTCAAGAAGATCCCACAAAGAAACCTTCCAATCTCCCACATAAGCCTTTTAAGAAGTTTAAAAGGAAGGACAAGAAGACCGCCATAGTGACGAGAGAAGGAGGAAATCCATCTTGCACTCATTGCAAAAAAAGTTGTCATGATGATGAACATTGTTGGAAACTACATCTAGAAAAGAGACCGAAACATTTTGGTTGAAAGGGGAAGACAAAAACTGTTTCTACAGTGAAACAAGATCTTGGTTCTGATTCAGGAGGCAAAGAAAATATCACAGTGGTTGGAGTACAAGGTAAATATTTCCTTCATGTTATCTCAAGTTCCAATAATGAATCTCATGATGATGAACAAAAGAGGAATGAATTATTTCACATAAGAGTTGTATCTAAACACACTAAGATAGATACATTGTTTGATCTGGGTTTCCAAGTAAACTTAATATTTGAAACACTTGTCAAAGAGATCAGTCTTGAAATGAAACCACATCCAAAGCCTTATCCTCTTGGTTGGGTATGTGATAAATAAAAACTTAATGTCACCAAAAAATTTAAGTTCAAATTTGCTATTGCTTCAAAGTTGATTGATGAAGTGGATTTGGATGTTGTATCACTTGATATATGTGGGATAGTGTTGGGAAGTCCTTATCTTTATGATATAAAATAAATCTTATTTCGTCATGAGAAAAAGTACCACCTTACTAAAGGGGGAGTGCAATATATTTTTAGAGCTCAAAGCGTGAGGGTAAATAAAACACTTGTTAGTGTAGGACAAATGATGAGACTCATAAACACTAATAAGAGATATGTACACATGGTTGTAAGAGAGAAAGATGTTGGAACATCGATGCTTTCTAAGGATGTGATCATTCTCATAATAAAGAATTAATTGATATTGTTTCTAAGCATGATGGTATTCTCCAAGAACCAAATGGATTACCTCCTAAGAGGGAAATCCAACATGAGATACATCCTTCAGTGGGATGCTCTACTTCCTAATGTGGGCATGTACATGATGTCATTTGTGGAGATGACAGAGATCAAGAAGCAAGTATAGGGCTTATTGGATCAAGGGGTCATTAGGCCCATTTCATCTCATTATGGTTCTTTGATCGTGATGGTGCCAAAGAAGGATGGAACATGGCGAATGTGTGTCTATTATGGGGCCTTAAATAAAATCATGGTGAAAAATCAATACCCTCTTCCTCGTATAAATGATTTACTTGATCATTTGAAGAATGTTGTTTATTTCACTAAGTTGGATTTGCACAGTGGATAACATCAAATGAGGGTTGCAGAACATGATGCATGGAAGATTGCCTTTAAAACCAAACAAGGATTGTTTGAGTGGTTAGTTGTGTCATTTGGGCTTTGTAATTCTCCGACAACTTCCATGTGTGTGATGAATGGTGTATTTAGGATTTCCTAGATGATTTTGTGATTGTATATTTAAACACCATTCTTATTTTTAGTGGGACATGGTATGAACATGTGAGGCATGTAAAACAAGTATTAGATACTTTGCAAAGGGAAAAGTTGTATGTAAAATTGTCTAAATGTGAATTTGGAAACACTACATTTGTATACTTAGGTCATATTGTAGGAGGAGGACAATTAAAAATTGATCCTTCCAAGATTGGTGTAATTGTAAATTTGCCTGAGAAAAAAAGTGTAATCGAGATCCAAAGCTTCTTAGGTGCAGTCTAGTATTGGAGGAGGTTCATTTAAAACTTTTCCTTTATAGCAGCTCCTTTGCATGCCTTAACCAATGTGAAGAACACTTTTCGGTGGGAAGGAAAGAAACAAAAATATTTTGACACTTTGAAGGAGAAGATCAGTATCGCACCAATATTAGCACTACGAAATATTAAAAATCCTTTTGAGATCGAGACCGATGTCAGCAGATACACCATGGGTGTAGTATTGATGCAATATTGTAATCATATTTATTAAAACATACATACATATCACCAACCCTTACCGTATCTCCAAGCACAAACCAAACTGCAACAATCTCAATGCTACAAATGGATGGGTTTTCTACAACAACTTTATTTGGTAATCAAGTACAAAAAGGGTACAAGTAACAAGGTAGTTGATATGATTTATATACCTCCTATTGTTGCTTCTATTATTTTGAAGAATACTTATTTATCTCATGATATCTATGTGGAACAATATGCCATTGATGAAATTTTTTAAAAAGTATATGAAAAGCTAACCCATGGTGCACAGGTAGAGAACTATTTTCTACAGGGAAAACTACTCTACCATATTGGAAATCTATGTATTCCTACAATTGAACGAGTCCATGTAATAGGATAATCTCACACTACTCTTATGTCTGGGCATTGGGGTAGGAAAAACGGTGGCTCATTTGCAGAGGTTTTGTTACTGGCCTCAAATGAAATAAATTGTAACTAAATATGTAAAGGGGTGTCTGATGTGTTCTACTTGTAAGCCCACTAATAGAAAACTGGGGCTATACTCACCACTTCATGTTCCATCCCATCCATGAGAAAGTATCTTCATGGATTTTGTAGGGTGTTTACCAATGTCAAAAGGCGGTTATGACTATTTGAATGTTGTAATGGATAGGTTCAACAAGATGTGTATCTTGATGCGATGTAAAAAGAAGATCATTGTTGAGCAAACTGCTAATCTCTTCTTTCAGTATGTTTGGGTTCACTTTGGGTTATCCACATCCATTATCTTAGATCGAGATACTCGATTCCTTGGGGATTTTTGGAAAAGCTTGTGGAGAATGATGGACACCAAATAAAGAGGAGAACTTCTTTATATCCATAGACCGACGGACAAACATATGTGGTAAACTGGATAGTGGTACTTTATCTTTGAGGCTACTGCAGCAAGCATCCCAATTTATGGGATGAATAGACACCCTATGTACAACATGCTTATAATATAGCCTTACATTCCTCCACTCAGTGTTCTCCTTTTGAGACATGTTTTGGGTACCTACCTAAAGTTCCTTTGGACTTGATGTATTGGAGAGATACCGATGCAAATGAAGAAAGAACATAGGACAGAGCCTGCAAGTTCATCTAGAGGATCCAGCAGGTGCACCAAGCAGTCAGGGAATAGTTGGAGAAAAGTCCAGCACAGTATAAATCTCGGCATGACAAGCACAAGGTTGATCATCAGTTTCAGGTTTTAGGCCGGGTATGGCTTCACATCAGTAAGAAGAGATTAAAGGGTTAAGGAAATAAACTTAAGCCAATTCGTTATGGACCCTTCACTATCTTGGAGAAAAGTGGTACCAATGATTTTTGTCTAGATCTTCCTCCTTATATAAAAATTTACTCAGTTGTAAATGTAGAGAACTTGAAACTTTTTGAGCCTCCCCTAACCACGGATCAGGATGAGGAGTTTTAAATACCTTCAGTTGATGAGTTTTATCCTGAGTACTTGGATGAGTTAAAAGAAGATATCATCCTAGACAGAAGGATGAGGAATTCACGCAGGGGTGATGTTGATTATCTTCAAGTAGGCTTAAAGGGAACACATCCAAGCAAGGCAAAGTGGATTGAGAAGGGAAAGGTGAGGGAATTCTTCCCTCACTTATATGTTGATTGATGAAAGTTTTTAGTGGTCCAAAAATCTCTCAATCAGAAGGCGTTATCCAAAAAGGATCCATACAAGACTAAAAACAACTCAGAACTCACAAAAGCAACTTAGAACACTCAGAATGGCCTCAACAAACAGAGAAAGGGAAAAAATTGAAGTTATCAAAACTAAGTGAAAGTGGCATCATTGTGAAGAGCACATCGTAAGATTTCCAACAGTGCAAACGATTCATCAAACGAAGTTACAAATCAAAAGATATTCATGGTCAAAGTTTGGTCAACCTAGCCCAGTCAGTAAGGGGATGGATCAACATCTATACTGTTGACGTCATCACTGGTACGAATGACGTCAACATCCATACAACATACATGGCATGTGTAGGAGGTGACACGTGTCATGTTGACATCAGCATGGTGACGTGGCAGCATCAGAGGCTACCACGCATCACCCATATTTAGCATTTTTGTACTATTCCATGGACCAATAATATTTCTCCACGTGGTAGTACGTACAGTTCGTACAGTGACATGGCATTAACGTGGCAGGCTGAGTTGGCAGTTGAAGTAGCATTCATACAATGACATGGCGTTGACGTGGCAGGCTTACAGTAGAGTGGTTTCATGTATTAATTATGAAACTTATTGAATGATGTCATGTACATGCTACCAGCAATAGTTTAATTTATGATATTTATTAGATGCGATGACTAGAGTAAGTGGTTCGTGTAGGGCTCCAAAGTCAAATCGTTTGTGTATTGTTGGGTTGGGAAATGATCCCTTTTAGAAGGCATTAACACCATTTTCTTGGACCGTTTTAGTGGCTCTTAAACCTATAAGGGATTACAGGACTACTGCGTGAAATTGAAAGGAATACAACGGTGCATTTTTAAATTGCGTTGAAGGTGACCTGTGTGTTCAACCTTTTGAAATCATTGAATCTTCGAACTGAATTTTTATATAAGTGTGTACGCCTGTAAATTTGATTCCCATGTAAACTTCATTGGTTGAAGAGACTGGTTGTATGACAACTTCTCTCTTAGAGAAGCTTGCAATAGATCGCCTAACCGGGTGGTAGATCCCTTGCGCATATGTTCCTCGATTTCTGAATTCCCTTGCTTGTACTCCCAGATTCGAGGGTCGTTAGACTCGTACTCCTCTTGAACTTCATGGTGACCGCCAACTCACCGTATGTGAGTCCTTTGGATGTTCCTCTTACCTTGCTAGGGCTGAATTCAGGGAGCAATTTTCGGGACAGCCTGTGTAATTGGTATCAGAGGGAAATTTAAATACTGTTTCCTTAAGAACCCAATGGCCTTCATCGTCCATCTGTTTGCTGCAATGGAGATGGTAGTTCGCGATTCCTCCTCCATTGTAAAGGCACCCTTTATAACCTTCTGAACTCACGATGGATTGGAAAAATTCCAGTTCCGTTTACCCTTATAGTTGGTAGGTAGTGTACGTTTTTGCTTTCCTCTTAATAACTGGGTGATTCACCTAGAGAACTGCAAGCGTGAGTCCTCATTTTAGAGGGTCGGGTAGATTTTGTTTGGGGCGATGATGCTCCTTCTGCTGAGGCCCTATCAAGGACCCTTTTATGTCACTACCTTCCAAGGTAATTCCAATATTCCCAATTCGATGACGTTCCAAGGATTGGAATAGGACCTCCTTCAAGCAACGTTTGGAACGAAGGCCAGTTTAGAATCCGGATTTGATGGCGGAAGTTTTCCTTAACCATTTCACCCATTTTCAAACCTTTTTTTTACACCTAAGGGCTCATTAATTCTTGATTGAGCTCCACTCTTTTTCCCTAAAGAGGATTCCATGTCAGACTGAAGTTTGGGCTAGTGTTTGGTTTTACCAATATTTAATAAGACTCTTTTTCGTGAACCTTATTTAGGGACTGGTAAGTTAACATTGGAATATCTTGCCTTAGTTATGGGTTTAACATTGGAATATCTTGCCTTAGTTATGGGTTGACCGTATTAGAGTTCCCTTGGGATGAATAATGTAGCTCGGAGGTCCTTCTTGTTGGATATGGATTTTGATCTCCTTCCCTACCCTTGGACCCGCCGGTTGGTGTTTAAAGTCCTCAGCTTTTCTTGACAATTTAACCTCACTGCTTAAAGAAAGGTGGCTTGATTTATTTATAGATGTTCACATAGTTCCTTTTAAGTCATTGTAGGGTAACGGGAAGTCCTTACCTTTATAGAGAATACCATCCTCACTTCGTTCAAGGAACCCTTAGAATAGTCGGCTGTGAATAAGATTGGAGTTAGTGTTAAAATTCAATAGGAAATGTGATATTCCACTTAGATTGCACTTAGATTGCAAGTTGAAATTTACTATGGAATTAATGAGATTATCCACATAATTCTTGTAATGCTAGTGTAGATAGTGAGTAAAATAAATGCTAATTATATTCTTAAGAAAAAATAATCATTGATAGTCGGTAAATACTTATTTATTTTTTTTGTAAGTGAGTATAGGTGCATGTATTACTAAAAGAGATTATGATACAAAAGGTGGGACTTCCTAGTCTGCCCAAAGGGAAACCGGACTAGGGGTTTCGGAGTTGCGTTTTTTGAAATAGAAAAGGGGTATGACTGGACCACCACCTTGGGAAACCAGCCCAATTCTACCATATCCAGTTTTGAAAAACTAAACAAAGTCATATATGTAAAAGGACACAAAAAAACAACACATAAGTTGAGGCTGACCCTTTGTTGAGCAACATGACTTGACCATTGGCTAAACAGGTGCTAGTCCAGGGCGATAATGTGTTTCTTTCCTTCATCCTCCCTATCCTTGTTCTCTTCCTTCTGGACCACCGTACGAGTCTTTCTGATACGGGTTGGTGCT
>SNQJ01S0115949.1:2066-14869 GCA_010110895.2 Picea sitchensis | reverse complement strand
GCGAGGGAAGCTCAGAGCTAGAGGATTTCTGGTTTTGCGAGAGTGTCCCCTTTGTGGCTCAGGGGGCTAAGGGGGAAGAAGAGTACTCCTAACACTGGCTGGGAGGCACCGACAAAATCACAACGATTAACAAGTGGGAGAAGTTAGGTGCACAAATTGCGGAAGAACATCCTTGATTTCATCATCATCGGTTATGGTATTTCTTATTCTGAGATTTGCATTTGCATTTGGATTTAATTGTGTACAATCGAAGTTAGATATGCGCCATGAACCGGGCTGTAATTCTAAAATCGAATTGAACAAATCTTCATGGTTGTGAATTATAGAGAGTGAAAGTTTGGTATTGGAGTTTCTTTTAATTTTTCACTTAAGCTTTCGATAATTTCCCTGTTATCTTGTTCTTACATTGAACCCAAAAATTATAACTTATGGGTGTGACCGGCGTGATTTACAGTCCCGAATTCTAGTCTAGTTTTTAGTTGAAATATTTGGTACATCCAATTTGTAATCCTATTTGTTTGCATTAATGTTTAGCATCCTTGAACCCAACTTGTGTAGTCTGGTCAAGTGTATAACACCGCGAGTCTAGCTTTACCATAATCGTGGCAAGCTAGTTTTGGTCTACTTTTTAATCTTATTCTCTCTTGTCGTTTTAGAACTCAATCTGTGTGAACTTGTCAAGACCCTTCCAACCTTGCAAAGAGTCCCTGTAACTTGAAGAATGATCGTTAAAAGGATTTGTAAATATTTTAATTTGGAAACGAAATGGGGGTTGCTGTCGTTGTTAGCTTGCCAAGAATAAAAATTTTACTGTCTAGATGAACCATTTTGCAAAACGATTATAGTTTCGTTCTCTTCCGGATTAAAATTGAATTTTGAAAGGTATTTCGTGATGACTCTCAAGTTCGTTCTCATTTTTGTTGAACCAGTGTGAATTTTTCTGTCAGACTAATCCTTCTGATCAGTCAACCACCCAACGAATATTGTATTTGTTTTAACTCGCTGTATAGTCGGTTAATGTTTCTAGATTAAGAAACTCGTGGAGACTCTTAAATTTTGGATATCCTTCTGATCAGTCAACCACCCAACGAATATTGTATTTGTTTTTACTCACTGTATAGTCGGTTAATGTTTCTAGATTAAGAAACTCGTGGAGACTCTTAAATTTTGGATAGAATTCCATTGGGTCTCTGTATGAATGGCTGTCGAACCCTTATGTTCCAAAATCCAATTTCGTATGGGTAAATCGCTGCCAGAGATGACTAGATCCGATTTCAATTTTGGGTGAGCACTGGCTTATTTCTGTCGATTGGCTTGGAATTTATATGTGTTTACGCCATAAGAACCCTTAATCGAGTTTCTGGACTATGCTTCGTGGTAGTCTAGAATACTCTATCTGGCGTAGTGCAGTAATATACGTTTCTGTTCATCCCTCCTCGTCCGTGGCTTGGTGCTCTATGCGCTGAGTTTTATTGGTGCTGTTATATGGCCTTATCCTCGGGCTTTAACATGTAGAGAAAAGCTAATAGCTTCTTTTGGGCTCCTCCCTTGGCTTAGATTATCGGCTCCCTGTTATCGCCTTGTGTGTAGACACTGCCAGAAGACGGTCATTGTCAGTGGCTGACTTCGGTTTTAACCTTGAGTCTTTTTTGGGCCTAAGATCGGCTAGTAGCAATGACTTCATCTCAATTGGCGGCCACACCTTTAACAGCTTCCGTATAAACGCATTGTCCTTCCCTTGAAAGGTTTATAAATTGATCCCTCATCTTTTGTTTCCTAATAAATTGGAATGGCATACAAAGGTTAATTTTCATGGCAATGGTTAATGTTTTTTTAGCTTAGTATTAAGTGTTTTTTTGCAATATTGAGAATGCATCACAATTAAACCTGGGATTCTTTCAATCTTAAGCTATTGAAATTATAGCTTATCAAATCCTATAATTAACTCAATCATGGCTATCCCTTCAAAATTACAACTAGCATAAAGATGGACCATTTAATTCTTTAATATTCTACAAGTAAATATCCCCTACACACATAACCATTTGATAACATGTATATTGGACCCAAGCACTATTTCATAATTTATGTATAGGTATCTTGGACCCAACCACCAATTCAAATGTCATGTATATTACCTAGGGTGAAAATAATCTAATAATGCAAAAATGGTAATGGAATATATTTAGACTTACACATATTTCAATCATGTAAACGTTCTTGTGAATATCATTACTATAACCCAATGTTTGTTCTTCAATTTTTTGGGCTTTCCCCGATTGGTTGTTCTTGAAATGATAAGTGCAAAATTCCTTGGCATAGCCCATATCTTGATTGATTTATTATCATACCATTTTTCAAGAAAACTTTAGAATAGATGGGAAAAGGGTACTTACATTCTTGGAATTTACATACTTGGAGGAATGATCTAGGTGAAGTGGAAAATTTATGACCTTCTTTACATTATAGGTGGCCAAATGATTACTTATATACTTGGAAGTGGGACCTAGGAGAAGTTTTCCAATCTAAAACATTTTCATTGTATTCACACCTCAATAAGGGAATTATAACTTTTCATGTTGTTTCTCTTCTTATTTTTATTTCTTTTCATGTTCCCTAGGTGGTAATTGTGTCTATTAAATTGATGTATGTAAATTGTAGTTGGATTATTGCGAGAATGTTTCATAGGTGGAATTTGCGTCAATTAATTGATATGTGTTATTGTAGTTGGACTGTTGTTGGAATATTTCGTACGTGGTAATATCGTCCTTTAATTGATGTGTGTTTTGTAGTAGAATTTTCTACTGCACCAAGAATAATTGATGATTAAGATTGATTGATTGATCAAGTTTTGAATTTCAGCTTGATTGAATTAGTTGGATTTAGACACTTCTTATTCCTGAGAAAAATCCTCAGTACTGAGACCTTAAATGGTCAAAATACATCGGATGACTCATGGAATTGAGCATTTCTTATGTGTCTTGGAGGTCCTAACCATGCCGGATAGGTTGGGTGAGTAGATTCATTTAATATTCAGGGACATGGTTGATCAATTATTTCTATCTTGCATCAGTTGATCATGGTGTGTTGATTTTGTGTCCCTATTTATGATATGTGTTGATTATGTTTCTCTATTAATTATGATGATGATTTGATTATGAGTCACTATTTATTAGGATGATGTGTTGATTTTGAGTCATTATTAATTATGACGATGCATTGATGTGTCATTATTAATTATGTTAATGCATTGATTAATGTGTCGATATTAATTAGGATGTTGTGTTAATGGTGTTGTTATTCTTTATGTGGTGATGTTTTAATTTCTTAATGCAAAAAAAAAGAAACATTTACCTATTGTATAGACGTAACGGAGGGGACCTTACNATATATATATATATATTAGAAAGTATTCATTTATTAATATATCAATTTTGTGATATTCATTTTTCATATATCAATATAAAAATACTTTATTGTCATGTTATTTTTTAAGGAAAATTATGAATATCTCAGAGGACCAACAAGGTGATATCTGAAATATGCCAGTAGGAATGTCCAAAAAACGTGTACAAGGAGATGGTTAAAGAACTCGACATAATGCATCGCATGAGGAGCTATCTCAACAACAATGTGCTTCAAATGTATGTAATAATTCAAATTTTATATTATGTACAAATAATTAATTATACATTAAATAATAATTTTGAAATATTCTCTTACAGAAAAGAAAATAAAATGAAACTCATTCTACACATAAAACTGGACGACAAGGAAGAAACTGGTTGATAACAAAGTTTGTGAGTAATTTTTATTTCCATATAACAACTTAAGTTTTTTTTTTTTGTATATTTTAAGTTGTTTTACAACAACCATGATTGAATGTATTCAAACATGCACTAACATACAAAGAAGAACCATTAGGAAAATTGATTGACGTTGGGTTAATTAAGGGTTGTGAGTATATGTTGGCATATCAAAAATTAATTGTCGAATTTGTAAGTATAATCTATGTTGTTTTACTTCCCACATTTTATAATGAATGAAACAAACATAATACTTTATATTAAATCTATGATTTAATATGGGGTATAAAACTTGCAGGATACAAAGTATGGAACTGAACCAACTGAAGAATTGTTGAAACAAAGCATGGGATTTGATTTTGAACATATGTGTATGATTCATGAGTCACTTCTTTATTTGGAAGTACGTCACTTTTCAATTTACATTCATGTATATTATTTATTTAAATTTTCATTATTCTCACTAATGTAGATAGAATCATTACAATTTATTTTTATGTTTGTAGATGGAACTTCAAAAAGAATAAAACAATTGATATAATTGTAACATCCCGCTCTGGCGCACTGAGAAAACTTGTTCTTTGAGGACACTTGCTCGCAAGTGATTCAGATTATTATGCTATTAAAACTTTTGATTTTGATTATGAGGCATTATGGGATGATGACATGTTGTTTTACCGCCTCCACATAGGCAAGTGCTATTGACTCAGTTTTACTAAGTGTGCAAGATTTTGGACCTCGAGGATGCAGAGGCATCGATGAAATCCCTTGGACTCTGGATTGAGTTAGGGAGTGTACCATTGGGGTTTGATTGTTTTACTGTGATTTTAGTGCTTCTGATTAGATGATATGATATGGATATATTCTGACATGATTCGTTGATGATGCAGGCTGACGATAACTTACCGACCAGACTCACATGTGGAGTAAAAGGTTCATGCACGACTGTCAGAGATGTTGAGGGAGAGGTGTGGACAACAACCCTCCCACAACCTACTAGCACTCCCACCGTGGCTCGAACTGTAGGTTAACGATTACCTAGTTCGAGAAGACCCACGATGCCATGAGGGAAGACTGCGACAGTCGCTCACGATGATTCTAAGCGATGTGTAATAAGGCGGGGGCCTTATTCCTTAGAGGGCCTTAATCTCCCACAAGTTCACCTGGAGGAGTATTAACTCCAGGGGTTTTTAATGTCTACCAAGTTAGTCAAGAGGAAAGTTACACCCTTGGAGCACGTGGTGCATCTTGAAGGGCACGTCACGCAAGAAAAATAGAAAGAGGCAAGTGACACCCTTGGAGCACATAGTGCATCCTAAAGGGCACGTTGTGCAAGGGAACAGATGAGGCGAGTGGCACCCTTGGAGCACCTAGTGCGTCATGAAGGGAACGTCGCGTTGTTTTGATAAATGAATAAACCTAGACGGACTTAGGATGAACAATGTGATAAAAATTAAAAAAAAAAACTTTTTCCCTAATAAAAGGTCGCCTATCATGAAAATTTAAGGTTTAAGTCTAAACTATGCTGGTGGTAAATTTTTATCTCTCTATAAAATAGTAATAATAATAATAATAATAAAAATAAAAACAACATAAATAATAATTATGATATTCATTAAATCTTGTAACACGAAGGGAGTAAGAAATTAATTGTTTCATAAAAAATAAAAAATTAAAACGGTTGGATTAAAATTTAAAAAGGGAATTAATCGTTTTATTATTTTATGATAATTTAAAATATATTAATTTAATGAGAAAAGGGAAAAAGGGGGTTAATTTGCACACATTCCTTTTTGAGTTCTAACTAAAAGGGGAAAGAGGGAAACATCTAAAATATTAGGAAACTAGGAAAATAGGTAAACATTAAAAGGTAAAAAGTGGAAAGTTAAACTTAGGAAAATATCTACCATTTAAGAGATTTCTAATTTAAACTGAACTAGCAATTTAATAATGGGGAAAGACATTAAAACCTATAAGAGAATTTGGGGATACCTAGGGGTGATTCTAGGAGTAACTCTAGGTGGGTGAGGGAAATAAAGATAATTAATTAATTAAAGAAATTAATTTATGGAGGAATGAAGGGGATGGGTGACACTTGTACGGGGAGGAATTTTTATGAATTAAATTTATAAAAACTTAATTAAACGAGATTTTAAGAAAGTAAGGAACCACAAAACTCTATTTAATGAAGGGAGGAGATGGAGGTTGGATCTTTTCTGTTGGTTGACTTAACTTGTGGGAGTTGGGATACCCAGCTCGATGAAGACTGGTAGCTCGACCTTGCAAGGCGAGCTGGGAGCGAGTCAAAAACTATGGATAGTGAGTGTGTGGCCCCTTTGCGGATCGGGGGGCTAAGGGGGAAGAAGAGTACCCCTAGCATTGGCTGGGAGGTATTGGTGTAGTCTCATCGGTCAACATGCAGGAGTTGCAAGGAGCACGTGGGACATCCACTCCGAACAGGAAACGATACACTTTCTTCGTTTTATATGGTAATTTTTTTAGAACTTATAATTGAATCTGCATTTTTACTTGGGTGAGTGAGCTAATCGTCTAGATGGTTTTCTGAAATTTTATTAGCCTAGCTTGATGATAGATTTACTCTCATGGATTCATTCCCCGCACATCTTGATCATCTTGTTGTGTTGATTATGACCTTCATGGTTGTTTGGCCTTCATCCCTAGCTCACCAGTCCTCGCCTGAGTAGTCGGGTAGGAGCCTGATCTATGGTCGTCACCTTACCGTTAAAAGACCTATGGATCTCAACGCCCTTCTTTTCTATGTGAGGATGACGAGTGAAGGACGAACCTTTTAGCCGACTACCCTTGATGTTTGTCCCTGGATGATTGTTGATTGCGCCATCTGACAACGACCTCTACGTGTGGATTATCTTGGGTCCAGGTTGGTTTTCTCTATGCCTTGACTGATATAACCCCTACAATCATTCCATGACCCTTCCCATTGGATCCTTGCGTTCTCTTACTGTTGTCTGCGATGTATTGGGGTATTCTGGCAATGAAAAATGAAATGAATTCATCTTTGCATTTTACATTATGTATTCTGGCAATGAAAAACAAAATGATTTCTAGTCTGCATTTTTATTTTGGGTATTTTGGCAATGAAAAACGAAATGAATTCATCTTTGCATTTTACATTGGGTATTCTGGCAATGAAAAACGAAATGATTTCTGGTCTGCATTTTTATTTTGGGTATTCTGGAAATGAGAAACGAAATGAATTCATCTCTTCATTTTACATTGGGTATTCTGGCAATGAAAAATGAAATGAATTCATCTCTGCATTTTACATTGGGTATTCTGGCAATGAAAAACAAAATGATTTCTGGTCTTCATTTTTTTTTTGTATTCTGGCGATGGAAAAGAGGAATTATTCTTGTCTGCATTTCGTTTTAGCTTTGGGGTGATTTTTTCCTTGATGAAGACTATGTTTTTCTTTAAAATTTTGCTGCCATTTGATTCCTGTTAATGCCCACGTTTTTGCTTTTCAATTCATCAAATTTCCTGCTATGGAAGACCACGATTTGGAAATTAAAAATAGACTGTGTTGCATGTTGAAATCACCCATGATTTTATCCATTTAAATCACAACTTTACTTGCCGGAATGACCACGTTTTTTATAATCAAAAGTTGATTGTGTTGCTGTAGAAATCATCCACGATTTTATCCATTTAAATCACAACTTTACTTGTTGGAATGACCACGTTTTTTATAATCAGAAGTTGACTGTGTTGCTGTAGAAATCACCCACGATTTTATCCATTTAAATCATAAGTTTACTTGCTGGAGTGACCACATTTTTGATAATTAGAAATTGACTGTGTTGCCGTCTTAATTGACCACAACTTGCCTTAATCATTGCTTGAGTTGTTGTTGACTGACCACGAGTTGGTCCTTCTACAACTTTGTTTGTCACTTTTATCCTCCTTCACATTGAACGCATACCCAATGTTCTCTCTGAGAAGCTTTAATTACCACATCAATGTTATTGGCCATGTTGATTATCATGTTAACTGCAATAATAAATGCTATTTTTTTGCCTTATTAATTACTAGAATAATTGTTGCAGCAATGTTAATGGTTAGTAGCCTCCTTTTTCTGTTAAAGGCCATGTTAATTGCAATATGGAATGCTATATTTTTGCCTTATTAATTGCCAGAACAATTGCTATAGTAATGTTATTGGTCAACAGATTCCTTCTATTGATTAAATGTTACAGTGAGTTAAATAGTTAACAATTATGTAAATCGCCTGGTTATTGCGCTATGAATGGTTATGTTAACAGTCATACAAATTGCCTTGTTAATGTTATGTTAATTGTATGTTAACTAGAATGTTAAATGTCTTTCTATTGCTATATTACTTATTATGAAAACCATCATGTAAACTATCTTGTTAATGCTATATTAATTGGCGTGTAACTGCTATGATAATCACCTTGTTAAATTGCTACAACACTGTTAATAGTTAGCCGTTCCCTTCTCTATGATAGTAGACTGCTAGCATTGTTAGTTCGATCAATATAGCTAAACTACGTGTTGAGATTTAATTTCTTATAAGTGCTAATGGTAGCATTCCACTTTAAGAATGTTAATGTTGTTATTCAAGTTTATGGCTAGTTGGATGGGGATTCAGATTAATATAGAATTGTCCATTTATGTTGTAATAAATATTAAAATTTGTATGGTGAGTAAAGACTAGATTACAAATTTTAGACTTGGTAATTTAGATATGTAATTGATGTTAGTTGGATTTATAGATATCGCCTAATTGGTAACTCAGACACACTAAATTGATTCGTAATTCATGTTAAGTTCGGTTGGTAACTCGTTGACTAATGGAATTTAGACTGGTTAATTGATTTGTAATTAACGCCAATTTAAATCATAGATATTGACCTTTTAGCTTTGATTAATGGTTGGGTTGTTGAAGAAGCCACTTTTAGCTTGCGTTTCACGTTGATGGTGTTGTTATTCATTTTAATTAATGTTTGTACTTGGTTTTGTAAACATTTAATGTGCTTGGTTTCTCACTGTAAGGGTTCTAGTTACTTGTGTAATTAATTTTGGGTGCATGGGGTTGTTAGGATGATTGTCCTTAGCTTAGTAGGCTTGGTCTACTTGTGTCGGGCGAGATGTAGTCACCTCCTTGTTCCTCAAAATAGTTTCCAGCCTTGAGACATTAAATGGTCAAAATCGATGGGAACCTAGGCTTGAGCGTTGCTTATGTGTCCTGGAGGTCCCAACCATTGTAGGGTAGGACTGGCAGGTAGTCATTCTTATTCTTTGTATGTTGAATGTCATACATTGCTTCCAGATGCTTGATGTGCTTTTATGTTAGGTCGTTATGTTTGTTGTGGCGTTAGTTACATGTGTTGTGTTCGTTGTCGTGTTGCGATGTTGATTATAATGTCATTATTACCTTCCTACATACACACATAAACAAAAATTGTTTGCACTTGTTATGTGAGGCTTGATGTCATAACGAAATGGGAGGTTTGTTACATATGGTATCAGAGTTGGTTCAACCCGTGACTTGGGATCACTACGACTTTCGTTGATATGATTTGATTATAATGTTGCTAATTGAGTTGACTTGTATTCCGCGTGTAGGTAATCATGGTTAGAGGATGTCATGGAGGCAGACGATGAGGTGCTAGGGGAGGAGGAACGATGTATTCAGTAGCATCCACACCTGAGGGGTATAACCGCCAGGGAGATGAACAGGTTGTCGGGCAGGAGAAGATAGCAGTCGGTGATGTGGTCGGAATGATGAGATCCTTTCAGTGCATGTCTGAGGCACTGATCAACCGTTTGGACAGAGTAGAGGCCAGGGCCCTGGCACCCCCTGAGGTTCCCCCGCACACTCCGGTCGGTACTGGTAGTGTTCACCGTGAACTTGAGAAGTTCAAATTTCCCGAGTTCTTTGGTTCCTCGGATGTTACAGCCGTCGAGGCATGGTTGGAGAATATGGAGATGTTCTTTGCACTTCGCGATTATACCTCCAACATGAAGGTCTGAATGGTGGTCTTCCAACTGAAAGGAAGCGCTCTTCTATGGTGGAAGATGCTCCTACCACATCTAAACGTGGTCGTCGAAGACGTGTCATGGGAACTATTGGAGGAATGGTTCCGAGAGAGGTACATTTAAGAGGAATTCATTGAGCGTCAGCTCAATGAGTTCAACGCCTTACGATAGGGCAGTCGTATGGTGCCCAAGTACGAGACACGTTTTATGGAGTTGCTCCAGTATGCTCCACATCTTAACACTGAGAAACTTAAGGTCAACAGGTTCGTGTTCGGCCTTAACACGAATCGGTGAATAAGCGCCAGGCAGAGCATCAATCGACTATGCTCGAGACGACAGGTATCGTCGTTGACTAGACCTTTAGTATTTTGATAGATCCTGGTGCTATCGAGAGTTTCATTTCTGGTGCAGAACTAAAAAGGATTAAGGTAAAGGCATTCGAACATGACGAGTTTAGCTTCGTAGAGATGGCTTTGGGAGACAAACAAAAGGTCAGAGGAAAGGTTACGGGATGTACCCTTAATCTGGGAGAGTTTGTCACAAGGGACAACCTGTACGTCACGATTTTAGGATCTTATGATGTCGTAATTGGTATGGACTGGTTGGAATCGCATGAGGCGATACTCAAGTGTAAGATGAAATGGTTGAGCTTGGTCGATGACGAGGGACAAAGACGTGGGATTTTAGGATGGAACCAAGGAGTTTCCCTGAGTTTCATCTCTTCCTTACAGCTATGAAAGAGCATGAGCAAGGGGTGCAAGCTTTATGCGATCCATGCATTAAACGAGAAGGGATTAGCGGAAGGTTTAGAACACCTACCGATGGTGAGAGAGTTTGCAGACATATTTCCAGAGGAGTTACCTGGGATGCCGCTGGAGAGGGAATTGGAGTTTAGTATAGACCTCAAACCGGGAACATAACCGATAGCTAGAATGCCTTATCAGATGTCAATCCCAGAATTACAGGAGTTGAGAATGCAATTGAAGGAGTTTCTGGACTTGGGACTGATACGTCCTAGTGTGTCACCATGGGGTGCACCTATTATTTTCATACGAAAGAAGGATGGGTCGTGGAGGCTCTACATTGACTACCTTCAATTGAACAAGGCCACGATCAAGAATCAATATCCATTGCGGAGGATTGATGATCTGTTTGATCAAATGAAGGGCGCGACGATGTTCTCAAATATCGATTTGCGATCAGGGTATCACCAGTTATGGATTAAGGTAGATGACGTCCCTAAGACCACATTTAATATGAGGTTTGGACATTACGAGTTTACTGTTTTACCATTTGGATTGAAAAACGCCCCAGGGGTATTTATGAGTTTGATGAATGGGGTGTTCCACGAGTACTTGGAAAAGTTCATCCAAGTATTCATTGATGATATTTTGATTTACTCTCGGACGACGGAGGAGAATGATGAGAACTTGCACTTGGTACTACAGTGTCTGCGAGAGCACAAATTGTATGAGAAGTTATCCAAATTTTCATTTTATCAATCAAAGATCCACTACTTAGCGCATGTCATCTCCGGTGAAGGTATCGTTGTGGATCCAGCAAAGGTTGAGGCCATTATAGAATGGTCTGCATTGACGAATGTCCCGGAAGTGTGTAGCTTCATGGGTTTAGTAGGATACTATCGACGGTTCGTCGAGGGGTTTTCGAAGATAGAAAATCTGATCACGGAATTGCAGAAGAAAAACCAGAAGTTTGTTTGGATCGAGAAATGTGCGGAAGAATTTTAGAGGCTCAAAGAGTTGTTGACAACAACACCGATACTAAAGGTCTCGGACATGGATGCAGATTTCTTGGTATGCACTGACACATCCAAGGAAGGCTTAGGTAGAGTCTTGATGCAAGACGGACGAGTAATCGGTTATATTTCGAGGAAACTGAGAAGGCATGAGGAGAACTACATGACGTATGATTTGGAGTTGTTAGCCATCATATATGCCTTGAAGGTTTGGAGACACTACCTTGTTCGACGAAAATTTGAACTAAAGACTGACCACTGTGGACTACAACACATCTTTACGCAAAGCGACTTGAACGCGTGACAATGACGTTCGTCGAAATTGCTTAGCAAGTACGACTTCGAGATTACTTACATAAAAAGAATAGTGAACCGAGTGGCAGACGCTTTGAGTCGGAGACCGCGCATCTTTTCGGTGCTGCCTCTTCAGACCAATCTAAGTGAAAATATTCTAACCTTACAACATGACGATGATTGGTACAAAGAGGTCGAGGGTTTTATCGGACAAAACACAATGATGGTACCACGATTTGAAGGATTTTCATTTGATAGCGATGGTTTATTGAGGTTTAAAAATCGGATCTAGGTACCGCTGAACGATGAGTTGAGGATGTTGATCCTAAGCGAGGCTCATAGAGCAGTTTACATGGCTCACCCGGGAGTCATGAAGATGAGGGAAGACCTTAAACCCTTATTCTTCTGGAAGGGAATGAAGGCAGACATAGTCAACTATGTGGACAGATGTCTAGAATGTCAGTAGGTAAAGGCTGAACATAGACACCTAGCAAGATTACTACAACCACACACAATTCCAGAATCAAAATGGGAGGTTATTTCGATGGATTTTATTATTGGATTTCCACTGACGACAAGGAGACATGAGTCAATTTTCGTAGTAGTAGACACTCTGATGAAGAGTGTTCACTTTATTCCTGTACGTACGACGTATTAGGCACCTAAAATAGCTAGAGTTTTCATTAGTGAGATTGTGAGGCTGCATGCCATGCCTAAGAAGATTATATCCGATCGAGGATTGGTGTTTACTGGATGATTTAGGACGAGTTTCCAAGAGGCCTTGGGAACCCAAATTAACTTTAGTACTGCGTATCACCAGGAGACTGACGGGCAGACCGAATGAATGAACCAGACCTTGGAGGACATGTTGCGCATGTACGTGATGGACCAACAAAAGTGTTGGG
>SNQJ01S0115948.1:7161-28644 GCA_010110895.2 Picea sitchensis | reverse complement strand
AAAGTGAAGTGACAAAATCAAAGAGGATTATTCAAATAATAAAGTGAAGTGACAAAGTCAAGGAGGATTATTTAAATAATAAAGTAAATGGAGAACTTTATAATTATATAAGAAGGTTAACCATAAAATGAGGAAAATGGGTCAAGTGGTCAAGTGGTTATTGGATACATGGAGAAGTGGCAAATTGGGAAAAGTTGGACATAGGTGACTATGTGGACAAAGTGGTTATGTGGAAATATTGGCCTAGAAGATAATTCTAAGGAAGCTACTTGGAGAGTATAAATAAGAAGCAAGGCTCTCTTGTGAAAATCATCTCTTGAGCATAGCTTGAAGATCTATTCTGAGAGAGAGATTGATTGGAGGATCTCATGGACACATCAAAGTTTCCATAATTATGAGATCGTGATGGCGAAATTTTTGGAAGTTCAGAAACCCTAGTTTCTAAAGAAGTACGTGAGCAGCAGTGGGACAGAACACATACACACGTGGGATTAAGTAAGGCAAAGCACATACAGTTGGATGAATTCATGGAGACTTGAGTGTGAGTTGATGCCAGGTTCTTGAAGTCTAAAGCAAGTTCCAGATATGCATTCTATGGGCTCATATTTGCCATAAAAACTCTAGTATGGTTACATAGTTGTCTTGATGGATACTCTTTCTTATTGTATGGTGAATCCTTAAGGAATTCTTGGTATGGATGTTGTGATATAGTTTTGTTGGTTGATTGATAGAGTGAGCAGCACTCTTATGGTTCAGTACTGATATGATTGCCATAGTATATTGGTTTCTTATATATGATAAAGTAGTATTCATATTGTATGGTTGAGGAGCATGAGTAAGTTGTGGGAGATAATAGGTGTGTCGTGATTGGTTATGGTTTAGATTGGATAATGAAAAACATAAGTATATGTAATTGAAGGCTGCAAAGGATCTAAGTTTTTTATAGAGAGAAAACCCTAATTAATCAGAAGGCATACGCAGGCTGTATTACATAATGGTTGCATACATACGCGAGTTGTAATACTGGTAGGGTGTGTACATACGCATGTTACACTACTGACAGGTCACAAACCTATAGAAATATTGGTATATGTTGAGGATCGACTCCTCTTCTCAGTTGGTGTTGAGTTGTGTAAGTTGAGTCTTGCATTGTAGAGTTGGTGCTCTTGTGGATTGTAACTCTATTCAATTGTTGTTGATAACCCAAGGATTGTAGTCCATAATAAAAAGAAAATTGTACATACATCTTGTGTTTCTTGTGTTCCTTGTGGTGATGACTTATTGATTATATATATTGTTGATATGTTTTGTCGATAAATGTTCACATTTAACTGGTTATAAAAGACAATAATAAGTGATGAGTAAATGGTGATTTCTAACTAAGGAGTTTTTGTGAAGGGGAAGTTTTAAAAAGAGACCTACACTAATTCAACCCCCCTCTCAGTGTGGTCGGTGTGTCCAACATAATGATTAATGATGTTATAAAGTTTCTTGAAGCGATCGAAATTTCTCCTAGGGTGATTAGAATTAAGGGCTTACTTTCATTTTAATTGATTACTAATGATGACTAGATGAATAGAATAGTTACACTTGGGTGTGTCTTTACACTTAATATTTTGGTTAATGTACATATGAATAATTTGTACAATAAATATATGATGGTATTCATAAGAGAAGGTATATTATCTAGATATAGAGTAATTATTGGTTATATGATCTTTAAAAGAAGGATACCTTGTCTAGTATGATGAGTAATTGAATGTTTTAAATTGCATTATAATCAAGTACCTTACCATTACTTCAGTCCTAAGTCTAGCATTGATTAGTTATGGGAATAGATACATCATTGTTCTTCAGAACAGTCACCAGTCCTGAGACCTTAAATGGTCAAGATCAATCGGATTAATTATGGACTTGAGTGTTGATTATGTGTCTTGGAGATCTTAACCTTGCAGGGTAGGTTGGGCAGATAGACATTCTTGTTGGTCTATTTATTATATGTTGATATATTAGTAACTTGATGTTCTTAGACTCTTGTCGTAAATTGATATGTTGATGCAGGAGCATCGTCAGCAGCAAGCAAGCATGGAGGCAGAAGACAGCTGGGATGAACGCCATCACATTTTGTCACAGGTCAAAAAACTTTTGAAATGTTTTTGAAAGTTTGGATGCGCAGACATTAATGAAATAGTTAAGAAGGCATACTTCCATATTGTAAATAGATCTTGAGCGATCCACTCTCATCTGTAGGATGTAGAGGCATTTATGCCCAGTTAATGAAAGTAGGTAGATTTAAATTCTAGATTAGACAGTTTTAGGCGCTGGAGGGAAAATGACTATAGACACCCTCATCTTTGTATCATTGTATTACTCAGAGATGGTAGAAGTAAGCACATTAGCATAGAGGAGAAGCAGAGAGTTGTGGAGAAGAACCCATGTACAGAAATTCTGAATTAATATATGAAGCTTTGATTCAGACTCATGGTGTTATAATGTTTTATGTTTCTAACATGCTAAATGTTATGCTTATGGTTATATTATTCTCTTTGTTTTGCATTTACTTTTATGCCCTGTATGTATGATTTCATGTTAAGTGTTTGAAGTCTGAGAGAGAGTAAGGTTATGAGTTTCAATTGTTTCTCTTCTTGAGTAAAATTTCCTGCAAGGAGTGCACTGAAGCGTCCGCAAGGAGTGCGTTGACAGAATTCAGAGTTCATCTCTGGAAGCTCAGGAGGGATATTGTTGTTCTCATTTCAACTGAAGTGCAAGACAAGCATAGAAGTCATGCAAGGTGTGTGCAGGCTGGTTGAGACCTTAGAGATTATCAACTAAGGTTGAGAGATTGAAGGACTACTGTTGTAGAGTTGCACAGAGTCAAGAGATTCAAATATTCAGTAATATTTGAAGAAGTGCCACAAGGAGTGCATGCAGAAGTATTTTAGGAGATCTAAGTTTGCGAAGGAAGCTCAGGAGGGTTAGGAGCTTTGAATCATTCGAGAGAAAGGCAGGAAATGTAAGTAGTTATGCAGAGGTTAAATCCCAGAGGAGGATCACAGGTTTGATTTGAGCCAAAGGTTCTTTGAGGAGGAGATTGAACGATCGGAATTCTCTGAGGAGAATTCCTGAAATAGCAGCGACCATAGGATCCAAGAAAGTTGCAGGAGAGTTAAGTGTTGGATAGATCTATCCTTCGAAAGGCAGAGTCAACATGGACCATCGATCATGACCTATTCAGGCCGTCATATTATTTCGAGGATTCGGAGTTCGGGAGCCCGGAGTGCAAGCCAAAACCTTGGTTGATCAAGTTCCCGAAACGCAAAAGGAGGTTTTGTGTGTGAAGTCAAAGAGTGATGAGTTCAGGAATTCGAAACTTCAGAGTTCGGGGTTTCGAAAGTCCTAAGGATGGGTGATTGAGACTCAGCAAGGAGGAAAGTCTGACACTAGAAGTTGTGATAGAGTATTTGTTGGGATTTTGGGAATCAGGTTTTCGACATTCTCATTGACAAGGGGCAGAACACTCCACATCAGAAGTACCGAAATCATGAAACGTGAAGGAAATTATGGAAGAGAATTTTCGGCATTTCGGCATTTCAGGAATTTGGGTTCCAGAAGGTATAGGAGATAGAGAGTTCGAGAACAAGCCTTACGAACTCCCGGTACGCGAAATCACATTAACCGTTGGATCAAGGGGAAGAACCACAGCCATTGATTTTCCTTGGAAGCGAAACACTAGTGTTTCAGTGTTTCAGGATTCGGCATATCGGGAACCCTATTGATAAAGGGATGAGACATAGTGCTAAGGAAATTCCGAAGTCGCGAAGTGTAGTAGGGTTGAGGGTGGGATTTTCGGGATTTGGGTTATTCGGGTTTCAGGACCCGGGAGTCGAGAGGTAGAGTTACACGACATTGCGACTCCCAAAATCACAAAGAGAGAAAAGTTGAAATCAATGGCAAGGTTAGTTGAGAGTTTGGTATTTTGGGTTTCGGAGGTTGAAGGGGCAAGGCACTCAACAACAGGATTTTTGAAATCGTGAAATCCGGTATCCCAAAAAGAAAAGGGAAAAAGTCCCAATGACAGTTGGGGTTTGATCACGGGGTTCATGCCAGTGAATGATCGCGCGGGCATAACTCAGGAGGGCCTTTGAACTATACTCGGAGAGGGTGAGTGAATAATTCCCCGAGAGGAATTAAGAGGGTCAGTTAGACTCTAAAGGCCGAAGTTGAAAGATCCTGTGCGGACTCCAGCTTGAGGGTTTAGGGGTTTGCGCTAGTTGTGGTATCAGAGCTTAGAAATATTTCTTTTCTTTCTGTAGCAGAGAAAAGTTTCAATCTGTTGAAAAGGAAGATTATTGAATAGCCAATTTTGGTGTTTCCATATTTCAACAAGACGTTTCAGGTCAAGTGTGACACAAGAGGATTTGCAATTGGAGCGGTCTTGAGCCAAGACGACAGACTGATCGCATACTTCAGTGAGAAACTAAATGAAGCAAAGATTAAATATTCAGCATATGACAAGAAATTTTATGCAGTCATACAGACACTGAAGAAGTGGAGGCACTATTTGGTTCCTAAAGAGTTTGTTTTGTACAGTGATAATCACGCTTTACAATTCGTGACTCAACAGGAGAAGTTGAACCAAAGACATGTTAAATGGGTTGAATATATGCATAATTTTACTTTTGTAATTAAACATATTTTTGGAACTGCTAACAAAGTTGTTGATGCTTTGAGCAGGAAATGTTTGCTGATGCAGGAATTCAGAGTCAAAACATTGGTTTTTGAGAACCTCAAGGACATGTACAGAGATGACCCAGATTTCAAAGAGGCATTTGAGGCATCTGAGAATCCAATTCTCAGGGACGGAAGTCAATGGAATGAATATATGATCTAGGATGGATTATTATTCATAGGCAATCAATTATGTATTCCAAAATGTTCCATGAGGGAGAATCTGTTGAAAGAAAAACACAGTGGAGGATTGGTCGGACATTTTGGTCATGACAAAACGTTCTCGAAATTAAATGCTTATATTTTTTGCCAGGGATGAGGACAGATGTCAAAATATTTGTGGACAGATGTAGAATTTGTCAGCAAACAAAAGGAAGAAAGCAGAACATAGGGTTGTATCATCCATTACCCATACCAAAGAGGTCGTGGGATGCAGTGAGCATGGATTTTGTATTAGGGTTGCCAAGAACGCAAAGAGGATTTGATTCAATCTTTGTGGTAGTCGAAAGATTTTCAAAGATGGCACATTTTATACCATGTCAAAAAACCAGTGACGCGAGTCATATTACGAACCTGTTTTTCAAAGAAGTTGTCAGACTTCACGGCTTACCCAGAAGTATAGTTTCGGATCGAGACACCAAGTTTGTAGGACATTTTTGGAGGAATTTATGGAAGAAGCTGGGGACAAATCTGTCTTTTAGCTCAGCTTATCATCCTCAGATGGATGGATAGACAGAAGTTGTAAACAAGAGCTTGGGAGATTTGCTAAGGATCCTAGTGATTGAACACCACAGTCAATGGGATCACATTCTGCCATAAGCGGAATTTGCCTACAATGATTCACACAATAGAAACACAGGGCAGAGTCCATTTCAGATTGTTTATGGAATGTAGCCAAGAGGAGTTTCTAAATTGAAAGATTCAGAACAGAATGAAACTAGAAGTGCTAGTGTAGAGGATTTTGCAGAAGCAGTGAAGGAACTTCACAGCCAAGTGACGAAACGTTTGCAGAATTCGAATCAAGAGTACAAGCACAGAGCAGATCAACATAGGCGAGAACTTCAATTTGAAGTTGGCGATCTGATTCTTGCACATCGAGAAAAGAAAGGTTCCCAAGGGGAACATATAACAAACTAAAAATGAAGAAGATTGGACCATGCAAGGTCGTGAATAAATTTGGGGCAAATGCATATGAGATTGAATTACCCGATGGGATCGGAATTTCACTGATATTCAACATCTCAGATTTGTACCCTTATAGATCTGAAGGAGACAGTGAACAAACAAAGGTTCAGTGGACTAAACAAATGCCTGTAGCTGAAAAGCCACAGATGGAAAGTATACTTGACAAGAGAGTCAGCAAGTGGACCGGGAGAAAAGAGTATTTTGAATACTTGATCAAATGGAAGTGACATCCAGTTGAAGATGCCAGCTGGGAGAATGAAGAAAAAATTCAGAAGCATGGATAGACCGTGCAAGAGCTCATGAACAGGAGTCCATGACAATTTTCAAGTGAGGGAGTATGATGCAGGAGCATTGTCAGCAGCAAGAAAGCGTGGAGGCAGAAGACAGATGGGATTAACGCCATCACATTTTGGCACATGTCAAAAACGTTTTGAAATGTTTTGGAAAGTTTGGATGCACAGACATTAATGAAATAATTAAGAAGTCGTACTTCCATATTGTAAACAGATCTTGAGTGATCCACTCTCATCTGTAGGATGTAGAGGCATTTATGCCCAGTTAATGAAAGTAGGTATATTTAAATTCTAGATTAGACAGTTTTAGGAGCTGGAGGGAAAACGACTATAGACACCCTCATCTTTGTATCATTGTATTACTCAGAGATGGTAGAAGTAAGCACATTAGAATAGAGGAGAAGCGGAGAGTTGTGGAGAAGAACCCATGTACAGAAATTCTGAATTAATATATGAAGCTTTGATTCAGACTCATGGTGTTATAATGTTTTATTTTTCTAACATGCTGAATGTTATGCTTATGGTTATATTATTCTCTCTGTTTTGCATTTACTTTTATGCCCTGTATGTATGATTTCATGTTAAGTGTTTGAAGTCTAAGAGAGAGTAAGGGAATGAGTTTCAAGTGTTTCTCTTCTTGAGTAAAAGTTCCTGCAAGGAGTGCAGTGAAGCGTCTGCAAGGAGTGTGTTGACAGAATTCAGAGTTCATCTATGGAAGCTCAGGAAGGATACCGTTGTTCTCATTTCAACTGAAGTGCAAGACAAGCATAGAAGCCGTGCAATGTATGCGTAGGCTGGTTGAGACCTTAGATATTATCAACTAAGGTTGAGAGATTGAAGGACTATTGTTGTAGAGTTTCACAGAGTCAAGAGATTCAAATATTCAGTAATATTTGAAGAAGTGCCACAAGGAGTGCGTGCAAAAGTCTTTTAGGAGATCCGAGTTTGTGAAGGAAGATCGGGAGGGTTAGGAGCTTTGAATCATTCAAGAGAAAGGAAAGAAATGTAAGTAGTTGTGCAGAGGTTAAATCCCAGAGGTGGATCACAGGTTTGATTTAAGCCAAAGTTTCTTTGAGGAGGAGATTGAACGGTCGGAATTCTCCGAGGAGATTGAACGGTCGGAATTCTCCGAGGAGAATTCCCGAAATAGTGGGGACCGTAGGATCCAGGAAAGTTACAGGAGAGTTAAGTGTTGGATAGATCTATCCTTCAAAAGGCAGAGTCAACATGGACCGTCGATCATGACCTATTCAGGCCGTCAGATCATTTCGGGGATTTGAAGTTCAAGAGCCCGGAGTGCAAGCCAAAACCTTGGTTGATCAAGTTCCTGAAACACAAAAGGAGGTTTTGTGTGTGAAGTCAAAGAGTGACGAGTTCAGGAATTCAGAACTTCAAAGTTTGGGGTTTCAGAAGTCCTAAGGAAGGGTGATCGGGACTCGGCAAGGAGGAAAGTCCGACACCAGAAGTTGCGATAGAGTATTTGTCAGGATTTCGGGAATTGGGTTTTCGGCATTCCCGTTGATAAGGGGCAGAACACTCCACATCAGAAGTACCGAAATTGCGAAACATGAAGGAAATTGTGGAAGAGAATTTTCGGCATTTCGGCATTTCGGTAATTCGGGTTCCAGAAGGTATAGGAGATAGAGAGTTTGATAACAAGCCGTACGAACTCCTGGTACGCGAAATCGCGCTAACCAATGGATCAAGGGGAAGA
The DNA here is from genome assembly GCA_010110895.2 of Picea sitchensis. Lineage (NCBI taxonomy): Eukaryota > Viridiplantae > Streptophyta > Pinopsida > Pinales > Pinaceae > Picea > Picea sitchensis. The sequence continues at coordinate 20,724 of SNQJ01S0115948.1, read as the reverse complement.
ACCACAGTTGTTGATTTTCCTTGGAAGCGGAACACTAGTGTTTCTTTGTTTCGAGATTCAGCATATCGGGAACCCTGTTGATAAAGGGACGAGACATAGTGCTAAGGAAATCCCGAAGTCGTGAAGTGTAGTAGGGTTGAGGGTGGAATTTTCGGGATTTCGGTAATTCGGGTTTCGGGACTCGAGAGTCGAGAGGTAGAGTTGCACGACATTGCGACTCCCGAAATCGCGAAGAGCGAAAAGCCGAAATCAGTGGCAAGGTGAGTTGATAGTTTGGTATTTTGTGTTTCATAGGTTGAAGGGGCAAGGTGCTCAACAACGGGATTTGTGAAATCGCAAAATCCAGTATCCCGAAAATAAAAGGGAAAAAGTCCCAATGACAGTTGGGGTTTGATCGCGGGGTTCATTCTGGTGAATGATCACGCGGGCATAACTCGGGAGGGCCTATGAACTATACTTGGAGAGGGTGAGTGAATAATTCCCCAAGAGGAAGTAAGAGGGTCAGTCAGACTCTAAGGGTCGAAGTTGAAAGATCCTGTGCGGACTCCAGCCTGAGGGTTTAGGGGTTTGCACCATCTGGATGAGAAAATAATGTGTAAAATAGATGGATGTATTGTCATGTATCACTTGTTCTAGATGTTGTTTAAAAAAAAAAATTACTAGTGTGTTTACTTACCATTGTTTTTATGTCGTGATGGAGGGAGATGCTACATATGGTATCATATATGGTTCAACCCTACGACATTGGACCATTACGCCTTCCACTGTTTTAACTAAATGATTAAAAATATATCACTAATTAAATTTTGAAAATTTTCCATGCAGGTAATCATGGTTAGAGGATGTAGGGGAAGTAGACGACGTGGTGTTGGAGGAAGAGGTGTGACACCTCCGATAGTATCCATGCCAAAAGGGTCTAACCACGAGGAATATGAGTGGATTACTAAACAGGAGCAGGTCATTGTGGGAGATGTGGTAGGTATGATGAGATCCTTCCAGAGGATGTTAGAGGTATTGATTAACCACCTGGATCGATATGAGGGCAGAGCGTATGTACCCAATGAGGGTTCATAGCGCGCTCCAGTTGGTAGTAATAGTATACACAGAGAACTCGAGAAATTAAATGTTTTTGAGTTCATCGGTGCCACAAATGAATCACCCGTCGAGGCATGGTTGGAGAAGATGTGCTTCATGCTTCATGATTACACCTCCAACATGAAAGTCTGCATGGCAGTATTTCAGATAAAGGGGAGTGCTCTTCTATGGTGGAAGGCACTCCTACCTCAACTAAACATGGTCGTCGAAGATGTGTCATGGGAGTTGTTCGAGGAATGGTTCTAGGAGAGGTACTTGTCTGAGTATTTCATTGAGCACTAGCTTAATGATTTCAACGCCTTATGAGAGGGTGGTTGTACGGTGCCACAGTATGAGGCCAGATTCATGGAGCTACTTAGGTATGCTCCACATATGAAAACAGAAATGTTAAAGGTCAACAAGTTTTTATTCGGCCTTAGCTTCAACATTCGTGTGAAGGTGAGGATCCTAATGCCTCAAATGTTGCACGATGTAGTTCATAAGGCCCTCATAAGTGAGGAGGATTTGAACAATGGGGGTTAGGGCATGACTCCTTCTATATAGACTGGAAAAATGTCATCAGGATCGCAACAACATCAAACACTAGATAGACAGGCTTTAGGACATTGAGATACACCTAGAGGACCTATTTTCACGGCACCATGGTGTCATACTCCTTAGCAAAGGACTCTTTACAGAGGACCACAACAGTAACAACAACGTCGTCCACAAAAAAAAACAACAATTTAGACTTGTTCAGTAGAACATACCAGGATCATAGATTGTTAGGCCAGCAGCTTCTACTTTGAGGACCAGGAGCATTGGACCGAATATTGGAGGTTGGACATGTGGAGAGCCACATTACTAGTGAAATTATCTGATTGAGAAGGCTAGAGTGGTAGGATCATTAGGACCCACTACATTTGGATATCTGGGCAAGTCCCACAGGATACATGTAGCGGTGAAAAAACTGTCAAGTTGAGTACCAGTCCATTGTGCTCGAGAATTCAGATACAATCGTCGACCAAACGTTTTGCATTTTGATAGATCCATGTGATACAAAGATATTTATCTCTAGTGCAATGCTAAAGAGAGTTAAGGTAAAGGCAGGCGAGCAAGATGAGTTTAGATACGTAGAAATTGCATCAGGTGCCAGAAAAAAGGTTGGAGGAAAGGTTACGGACTGTAACATTAACTTTGGATATTTTGTAGTGAAGGCCAACCTATATGTCACGATATTAGGATCGTATGACATATTGATTGGTATGGATTGGTTGGAATTGCATGATGAGATACTTAACTGTAAGACAAAATGTTTAAGTTTGGCAGATGATTTGGGACAAAATAGAGTGATTGTAGGAAGGAACTAGGGAGTGTTGGCCTTGATATTTATTTCTTCACTACCACTACAGAAGAGTATGTGCAAGGGGTGCAAGTTTTATGCAATATTAGTGCTAAACGAAAGGGGTGAGAAGAAGGATTAGAAAATCTTCCTGTAGTGCAAGAGTTTTCAAACGTATTTCCAGAAGAGTTACCAGGTTCACCACCTGAAAGAGAGTTGGAGTTTATAATAGACTTGAAACCTGGAACTGAACCTATAGCGAGAACGCCTTACCGGATGTCAATGCCTAAATTACAGGAGTTGAAAATGAAATTGAAGGAATTTTTGGACTCGAGACTTATACGTCCAAGTGTGTCGCCTTGGGCGCACCAGTTATTTTTGTGAGAAATAAGGATGGATCACAGAATTGCAGAAGAAGAACAAGAAGTTTGTATGGATTGAAAAATGTGCGGAATCATTTCAAAAGATCAAAGATTTTTTGGCGATGGTGTTGATACTAAAGATCCCCAACATGGACAAGGGATTCCTGGTATGCACGGATGCATCCAAGGAAGGATTAGGAATATTTTTGATGCAAGACGGTCGAGTGATTGCTTACATTTCAAGGAAATTGAGAAGGCATGAAGAGAACTACATAATGCATGACTTGGAAGTATTATCAATTGTATATTCCTTGAGAGTTTGGAGACATTATCTGATTGGATGAAAATTCAAATTAAAGACAGATCAATGTGGATTGCAACATATATTTACACAGAGTGACTTGAACGGGTGACAAAGGCGTTGGTCAGAACTACTTAGCGAATATGACTTTGAGATTTTTTACATTAAAGGAACAGATAACATAGTGGTAGATGCATTGAGTTGGAGACCACACATATTCTTGGTAATACCACTTAAGATGAATCTTTGAGAAAATATTATATACTTACAGATTGATGACGATTGGTACAAGGACGTTAAGAATAATATTGGACAATATACTATGATGGTACCGAAGTATGAATGTTATGCACTATACAATGATGGACTGTTGAAATTTAACGGAAGAATTTACGTATTGCCTAATGATGAATTAATAATTTTGATCTTGAGTGAAGTGCATCGAGCAGTGTACATGGCTCATCCAGGTGTCACAAAGATGAAGGCATATCTTAAGCCTTTATTCTTCTAAAAGGGAATGAAAGAAGACATAGTTAGTTATGTGGTGAGATGTCTAGAATGACAGCAAGTGAAGGATGAACATATAAATATGGTAGGATTACTACAACCACACTCTATTCCGGAATCAAAATGGCAGGTCATTTCGATGGAATTTATCGTTGGATTACCACTGAAGGAAAAGAGGCATGATTCAATTTTTGTGGTAGTGGACACTCTGACGAAGAGTGCACACTTTATTACAGTATGTACAACATATCAGGTACCAAAAATAGAAATAGTATTTGTCAGCGAGAATGTGAGATTACATGGAGTACCAAGAAGGATCATATCCGATCGAGGATCAGTGTTTATAAGACGATTTTGGACCAGTTTCCAAGAGGCCTTGGGAACGCAACTAAATTTCAGTATGGCATAACAACCTGATACATACGGAAAAAACATAATGAGCCATATTTAGGAGGATATGTTGTGTATGTATGTAATGGATCAACAAAAACATTGGGAAGATTTCTTGCCACAATATATTTTCCATACAAAAACAGTTATCATAGTACAATTAAGATGGCACCACTTGAGTTTTTTACGGATGACCATGTCGGACACCGTTGAGTTGGGATTGACTTGAGGATAGGATCCTGATAGGACCATAAGTGATTCAAGAAATGGAAGAATAGATGAAATCGATAAGACAAAGGATTAAAGAAGAACAATATTTAAAGAAGAGTTATGTTGATGCGCATTGCGTTGACCGCAGTTATGAATTTGGTGATAGAGTTTTCTTGCAAGTAAAACTACACAAGAGTTTGATCAATTTTGGAAAGGGTTCCAAAATATCTCCTAGGTTTGTGGATCCTTTTGAAGTTGCGGAAAAGAAAATACCGGTGGCTTATGGACTAGCCTTGCTTGATTCTTTGAGGCGTATGAACATTGTATTTCATGTATATGTTTTAAGACATTATATTAGTGATCCTTCACATGTTATTGAAATCAGTTCTTTGCAGGTGTCAGATGAGGGTGCTCTCAAGGAAGATCCAATCCACATTCTGGACCATCGCATTCAACAAATACAACATCGAATAGTCGATCAGGTCAAGGTCCAGTGGGAAAACAATAGTCCACACTTGCCTACCTCGGAGGACACATATGTGATGTGTCAATAGTTTCCTTACTGGTTTGATAGATTAGACATATAGATATATGTCAAATACATTTTTTTTCTTGCATTTATATACAATACAAACTTCAGGATGAAGTTTAAAACAAGAGGGGGTGTATGTGACATCTTTCTCTACTGAACACACTTTTATTGACTTATTCTTTGAGGACACTTGCATGAAAGTGATCTAGTTATGGTACATTGTGATTTCGTTTCGATTATGGATTATACATGATGATGACGATGTGTTGTGACTTATTATTATTTGATGTATATATATTGGAAGAAGTTATTGATGATTTTTCCTAAGTGTGCATGACACATGATAGGTTATGGATGTTGATGGCATCAATGGACTTCCTTGGACTCTGGATTGAGCTAGGGAGTGAATTTTATTTTGATTGAGTATTTCATTTATGCACTTGTGGCATATTATTGATTACAGTATGATTCATTGATAGAGGTTTTATCATTGGATGCATGCTTGATGATGCTTTCTAATCTGACTCACATAAGGAGTTAATTTGACTCACATAAGGAGTAGAGGGGCCATGCACATAGACCAGACATTAAGGGAGAGGTGTGGTAGCATCCCTGTCACAGCCTACTAGCGCTCTCGTCATGGTATGAACTGTAGGTTAATGATTACCTAGTTCAATAGGTCCATGATGTCATGAGTGAAGACTGAGACATTCGCTCACAAAACAATTTAAGGGGTGCGCAATAAGGTGGAGTCCTTATTCCTTAGAATCCCTTATTCTCTCACAAGGTCGACCGAGTGGAGTGTTGACTCCAAGGGTCAGAAAAAATTCCAAAACCAATCAAAGGTGAGTGGCACCCTTGGAGAACGGAGGTGTGTCTTGAAGGCAACGTCGTGTAATTAAAAACTTGTGTCAATAAATCTAGGTGACCTAGAAAACATTGAATTGATTAGACATTGTGAGATTAAAACAATTAATTAAACAATGAATTTATTAATTATAAATCCCATTAAAAGTCTAAGCCTAATTTTAAGACTAACCCTAAGTCTAAGTTTAATTAAGGGACTAAATTAAAACAATAGAGATAAATCAAATTAAGGAAAAAGTGAGAAAAATCTAAAGATTGGATAGAATGCACATGTGTGCATGAAAATAATAAAAAGAGGATTTTTAAAATAGAAATAAATAAAATATCAGAGAATAGGTGTACACATAGAATGGTATCTAGGGTCAAACTACCACTAGTCTAACTAGAAGAAGACTCCTAATCCAACTCTAACTAAGATCTAGTTAAGAGACACTCATTAAATTAGAATTTGAGGAACAAATGATCAACTAAGAGAGAAAATAGGAACACATTGGAGAATGCGAGGGAAAATGGATTTTTAATTAAATTAAAAATGGTATTTACTTGTGCAACTTAGGAAGAGTGTGACAAGTGTGTGGGTGAATATTACTAATTAAATTAATTAAAAAGATAATTAACCGTGCATAAGAACATGTGTCATTTGGGATATTTCTATAAAAACAATGGTGTAGTAGGAAAATGGGTGACTTATTCTTAGTAAGGCGATGCTGCCAAAATTATTGGGGATTGTGTTTTACTTTTGAGAGTTGAGATATCAAGATTGAAGAAAGAGTGGAAGCTCTACCTTGCGAGGCAAGCTTGGAGCTATAGTTTTTGGTTTCTTGTGTGTGGCCCCTTTGCAGCTCGGGGGGCTAAGGGGGAAGAAGAATATCCCTAGCATTGGTTGGGAGGTACCGGTGAAGTCAATCGATTAGCAAGATGAGAAGGATAAAGGATGAGGTACAAGGTTCCAAGCTTGCAAGGACTTAGTGCAAGATCCAATTTGAAAATTATCCTCAAAATTAGCGAATATGACTTTGAGATTTCTTACATTAAAGGAACAGATAACATAGTGGTAGATGCATTAAGTTGGAGACCACACACATTCTCAGTAATACCACTTAAGATGAATCTTTGAGAAAATATTATAGCCTTACATATTGATGACGATTGGTACAAGGACGTTAAGAATAATATTGGACAATATACTATGATGGTACCAAAGTATGAATGTTATTCACTATACAAGGATGGACTGTTGATATTTAATGGAAGAATTTACGTACTGACTAATGACGAATTAATAATTTTGATCTTGAGTGAAGTGCATCGAGCAGTGTACATGGCTTATCCAGGTGTCACAAAGATGAACGCATATCTTAAGCCTTTATTCTTCTAAAAGGGAATGAAAGAAGACATAGTTAGTTGTGGTGAGATGTCTAGAATGTCAGCAAGTGAAGGATGAACATATAAATATGGCAGGATTCCTATAACCACACTCTATTCCGGAATCAAAATGGGAGGTCATTTCGATGGAATTTATCGTCGGATTACCACTGAAGGCAAAGAGACATGATTCAATTTTTGTGGTAGTGGACACTCTGATGAAGAGTGCACACTTTATTCCAGTACGTACGACGTATCAGGTTCCAAAAATAGCAATAGTATTTGTCAGCGAGAATGTGATATTACATGGAGTACCAAGAAGGATCATATCCGATCGAGGATCAGTGTTTATAAGACGATTTTGGACCAGTTTCCAAGAGGCCTTGGGAACGCAACTAAATTTCAGTATGGCATAACAACCTGATACATACGGAAAAACAAAGATAATGAACCATATTTAAGAGGATATGTTGTGTGTGTATGTAATGGATCAACAAAAACATTGGGAAGATTTCTTGCCACAGTATATTTTCCATACAACAACAGCTATCAGAGTACATTTAAGATGGCACCGTTTGAGTTTCTTTACAGACGACCATGTCAGACACCATTGAGTACTTGAGGATAGGGTCCTGATAGGACCATAAGTGATTCAAGAAATGGAAGAATGGATGAAATCGATAAGACAAAGGATTAAATAAGAACAATATTGAAAGAAGAGTTATGTTGATGTGCATTGCGTTGATCGCAGTTATGAATTTGGTGATAGAGGTTTCTTACAGGTAAAACTACACAAGAGTTCGATCAATTTTGGAAAGGGTTCCAAAATATCTCCTAGGTTTGTGGGGCCTTTTGAAGTTGCTGAAAAGAAAATACCTATGGCTTATGGACTATCCTTGCCTAATTATTTGAGGCGTATGCACATTGTATTTCATGTACATGTTTTAAGACATTATATTAGTGATCGTTCACATGTTATTGAAATCAGTTCTTTGCAAGTGTCAGATGAGGGTGCTTTCAAAGAAGATCCAATCCACATTCTGGACCATCGCATTCAACAAATACAACATCGAATAGTCGATCAGGTCAAGGTCCAGTGGGAAAACAATAGTCCACACTTGCCTACCTAGGAGGACACATATGTGATGCATCAATAGTTTCCTTACTTGTTTGATAGATTAGACATATAGATATATGTCAAATACATTTTTTTTATTGCATTTATATACTATACAAACTTTGGGATGAAGTTTAAAACAAGAGGGGGTGTATGTGACATATTTCTCTACTGAACACACTTTTATTGACTTATTCTTTGAGGACACTTGCGTGCAAGTGATCTGGTTATGGTACATTGTGATTTCGTTTCGATTATGGATTATACATGATGATGACGATGTGTTGTGACTTATTATTATTTGATGTATATATATTGGAAGAAGTTATTGACGATTTTTCCTGAGTGTGCATGACACATGATAGGTTATGGATGTTGATGGCATCAATGGACTTCCTTGGACTCTGGATTGAGCTAGGGAGTGAATTTTATTTTGATTGAGTATTTCATTTATGCACTTGTGACATATTATTGATTACAGTATGATTCATTGACACAGGTTTTATCAGTGGATGCATGCTTGACGATGCTTGCTAATCTGACTCACATAAGGAGTAGAGGGGCCATGCACATAGACCATACATTGAGGGAGAGGTGTGGTAGCATCCCTGTCACAGCCTACTAGCGCTCTCGTCATGGTATGAACTGTAGGTTAATGATTACCTAGTTCAATAGGTCCATGATGTCATGAGTGCAGACTGAGACAACCGCTCACAAAACAATTTAAGGGGCACGTAATAAGGTGGAGTCCTTATTCCTTAGAATCCCTTATTCTCTCACAAGGTCGACCGAGTGGAGTGTTGACTCCAAGGGTCAGAAAAAATTCCAAAACCAATCAAAGGTGAGTGGCACCCTTGGAGAACGGAGGTGTGTCTTGAAGGCAATGTCGTGTAATTAAAAACTTGTGTCAATAAACTAGGTGACCTAGAAAACATTGAATTGATTAGACATTGTTGGATTAAAATAATTAATTAAACAATGAATTTATTAATTATAAATCCCATTAAAAGTCTAAGCCTAATGTTAAGACTAACCCTAAGTCTAAGTTTAATTAGGGGACTAAATTAAAATAATAGAGATAAATCAAATTAAGGAAAAAGTGAGAAAAATCTAAAGATTGGATAGAATGCACATGCATGCATGAAAATAATAAAAAGGGGATTTTTAAAATAGAAAGAAATAAAATATGAGAGAATAGGTGTACACATAGAATGGTATCTATAGTCAAGCTACCACAAGTATAACTAGAAGAAGACTCATAATCCAACTCTAACTAAGATCTAGTTAGGAGACACTCATTAAATTTTAATTTGAGGAACAAATGATCAACTAAGAGAGAAAATAGGAACACATTGAAGAATGCGAGGGAAAATGGATTTTTAATTAAATTAAAAATGGTATTTACTTGTGCAACTTAGGAAGAGTGTGACAAGTGTGTGGGTGAATATTATTAATTAAATTAATTAAAAAGATAATTAATTGTGCATAAGCACATGTGTCATTTGGGATATTTCTATAAAAACAATGGTGTAGTAGGAAAATGGGTGACTTATTCTTAGTAAGGTGATGCTGCCAAAATTATTGGGGATTGTGTTTTACTTATGAGAGTTGATATACCAAGCTTGAAGAAAGAGTGGAAGCTCTACCTTGCGAGGCAAGCTTGGAGCTATAGTTTTTGGTTTTTTGTGTGTGGCCCCTTTGCGGCTCGGGGGCCTAAGGGGGAAGAAGAGTACCCCTGGCATTGGTTGGGAGGTACCGGTGAAGTCAATTGATTAACAGGATGAGAAGGATAAAGGATGAGGTACAAGATTCCAAGCTTGCAAGGACTTAGCGCAAAATCCAATTTGAAAATTATCCTCAAAATTCTTCCATTATTCTGGTCACGGTACTTCAATTTTACTTATTATTATTGTATTAAATTTTTTTTATTGAATATGCATGGAAGATTGTATAATTGGGACATAGTATTCATGTAATTTATAAAAAATAAAATAAAAAAATAAAATAAAATATATATATATATATATATCTTATTGCTTAATATAGATATCACTTCCAATATTTCTAACATGGTTATGTAATCCTTATGCGAAAAAGCGTATCAGGTTTTCTCTAAAATTTAAATAATTTTATGTTGAAATCAAATAGTAATAAAACTAAACTAAGCCTCGTCGTTGGATATCTTTTTTTATTCCATTCGTTGGGTTAATTTAAATGTGGATGGTGTAATAAAAGTTGAGTAATTTAAATTAATCCTATGCGTAGTTGCAGTCGATTCAGTAATTTCTAGCTTGCAAATTAATCCTATGCGTCTCTGACACCACAATTTTCCATGCATAAAATAATACTAGTCTAAAATGTTAACAATACGAATCCAATATATCATTCAAGATCATCTTTGTATTTTAAGGTAAATAATTAATAATCTTGGTAGTGTGCCGATCAAATCGATTTAATTTTGATATAAGTTATATTGTAGGTAAAAGTTGTTAGGAATTGATGAATCATTTGTTACTACTTCTTTTGTCGACTTGTCCACCATACAAGTATTTTCATAACTTGATAGCGGTTGGTTATTGTATTTGATAAATAAAACTTTCATACGAATGGTTTAATATAATTATGAAAAAAATGCTACATTTGAAAGGCGGTTTATATGGGAGGTAGAGTAATGAAAATTCAATTAAGCATTAAATTTAATTGGTGTTCTTACAAATAATAAATTTTATATCAATTACTTCATGGAATAAAACCATTGAATGACTAATGATTAAAGATGTTATAAAGTTGCTTGAAGTGATCAAAATTTCACCTAGGGTGATTAGAATTAAGGACTTACTTTCGTTTTAATTGATTACTAATGATGATTAGATGAATAGAATAGTTACACTTGGGTGTGTCTTTACACTTAGTATTTTGGTTAATGTACATATGAATAATATGTACAATAAATATATGATGGTATTCATAAGAGAAGGTAAATTATCTAGATGCAGAGTAATTATTTTTTATATGATCTTTAAAAGAAGGAAACCTTCTCTAGTATGATGAGTAATTGAATGTTTTAAATTGTGTTATAATCAAGTATCTTACTATTACTTCAATCTCGAGTCTAGCATTGATTAGTTATGAGAATATATACCTCCGTGTTCTTCAGAACAATCGCCATTCCTAAGACCTTAAATGGTCAAGATCAATCAGACAAATTCTAGACTTAAGTGTTGATTATGTGTCTTGGAGTTCCTAACCTTGTAGGGTAGGTTGGGAGGATAGACATTCTTGTTGTTCTACTTATTATATGTTGATATATTAGTAACTTGATGTTATTCGAATCTTGTCGTAAAGTGATGTGGATGAGAAAATAATGTGTAAAATAGACGTATGTATTATCGTGTATCACTTGTTCCAGATGTTGTTTTAAAAAACAAATTACCATTGTTTTTACTTACTTATTTTATGTCGTGACGGAGGGCGATACTACACTCTTTGACATACATGAATTATCATTACTTCACCTCTGAAGCTATGTCATTCATAGCATTCTTCCCTTGCACCATTCTATTAACAATAATGGAGGTTTTACTCGATAACTATATACTAATCCTTAGAGATAATGCACCTTATCTCCAGGTATGTACTTTGTCTTTATTTATCATAAGACTAGCATATTGGCATATCAAAACTTTATTGAATGGGTCTTCCACAATGTATTGTTTTATTCTTACACTGGCATCTTTTGGAGTGAATGATCTTCCAGTACTTCATCCATTAATTGATTGTCTTACACCCAGATCCCACTTGAGCACTTTGGTTAGCACAAGTGGATTTCTTATAATGGATTCCTTTACACATAAATTTGTATCTTCTTAGACTTCCAAGCCTTCATGTCTACCCTTATATTCCTACCTTAACATTATCCATTCCTGGATTTTGATCTTATTGTAAGGAATCATGGACATAACACCTTGTATTCAAGTGTCTATGCTCATACTTAGTACCAAGTCCAAACCCTTTTATCTTATTCTCAATCCACCTTTCATGATTTCAAGCTTTGCATCTCCATGTGTACATGTTGTACATGCATTATCATGAATTGTAGATGCTCTCTTTCTTACTCAATATCCCCAATCGATATGCACAACTATCATCTAGAATCCTCTTTTAAATATCATAACACCATCGGGAATCTTCCAAACATCTTTCTACCCCAAAGATGGTTGATCCTTGCAGTTTCCTTAAGAAACCACATTCACATATTGAAGAAATACCTATATCCTTATTTCTTCATATATGCAACTTCATTTGCATCTTCTCTGTTGTATTGTAATCATAACATCTAAAAAATAAATGCACTTTTTTTGGAGTTACCAAAAATCTTCTTCTTCTCTCACTTCCTGTGAATTCTATAACTCAATTCACATTTCTGGTTGTATGAATGGAATCCTTTATCCAAGAATTTTTCCATGACTTTTTTCTTGCTTGATAAGCATATCTTCGACGCTTATCTACCATTAGAACTTTCCTTTGGATTAATCTTGACCATTGATCTGCTATCATTGGTGACCGAATGATCAACACGACCCTTATACTCCATAACTATCCGATCGAGGCTCTGATTCATCTCAATCATCGAAGTATTTTCCCATAATTAGAAACTTTTCTTAATCTTTCTTCATCATAGGTTCATAACCCCTCCTTTAATCTTGTTAATTTGTCCTCGCGTCCGAAACAATCTCCACACTTAGCCTTTTTCTTGAAATCTATCGTGCTCCACGGAGTGTTACACTTCTTCTCTACCACACTCTTCACACCCACGAAGTCTTAGTAATTAGTCACATTTCAAGACTTCTCTGCAAGTCTGTGATCCTTTTACCATTATTCCATACCCATCGATGTGGCTTTCCGACTGATCCACTATACTTAGTCGAATCTCAAGACTTCATTGTGCCTCGCGGTAATTCAACACTTAGCCAAATATCGAGACTTTACCATTCTCCACGGTACTTCAACACAGCCAAATATCAGGAATTCACCATGCTCCATGATATTTCAACACTTAGCCAAATCTCTAGAATTCACCATGCTTCGTGGTACTTCAACACAAATCTCGGGACTTCACCATGCTTCGTGGTACTTCAACACTTAGCCAAATATTGATACTTGATCATGCTCCATGGTGTCCTCCACACCTATGAAGTCTTGAAACTTAGTCACATTTCAGGACTTTGCCACAGTTCTACGAGTTTGTGGTGCTTTCGTCCACATGTCTGATCCTATCTATGCTCTGTGGTGTCTTGAAACTTATATGATTTCCAAGATTTCATCGTGGGTCTGCAGAACAGGCAGGTATCCCACCACCGTGGCTCCACGTCACCTGTCATTTGTCACTACTGCCACCATGTACCTGCCACCATGGTAGTACATGTCACCCTTCTTCCACATCAGCTGAAATGTGGCCTCCACATCACGTTGATGTCATCATATGGAAAAGTACCC
>SNQJ01S0115947.1:53546-63582 GCA_010110895.2 Picea sitchensis | reverse complement strand
TGTTGATCACCCTTGAGTCAGTACACATCCTCCAACCTCCCTCTTTCTTCGGACTAAGTATTGTTGGAACATCACATGGACTCAAGCTTTCCCTGACTAACCCTTTGTCCAATAACTCCTGGACTTGCCTTTTAACTTCCTCATTCTCTTGCAGCGTCAATCTATACGCGACTTTATTTGGCAAACTGGCTCCTGGTATGAGATCAATATGATGACTCACACTCCTAATTAGTGGCAACAAATGAGGTAATTCGTCCACTATGATTTCATCGAACTCTTCCAGCAGTTCTTGAACCTCATCTGGTAAATCATCCACTCTTGTACTAGTCAGAATAATCCTCGGTTTTCTCACCACAAAGAATTGTGGATTTCCTTCTTCTTAACCTCCGTAAGAAGTTTTTCCCACTCATGAGAAGTACTGTGTTGCTTACTTCCGGCTTCACCTCCTTATCCTTTATCGGAAGCAACATATGGGTTCTCCCATTCTTCTCCAGGGTATATGTGTTCATTCTCCTATCATGAATCACATTCCTATCATATTTCCATGTTCTACCCAGCAATAGATGACATACATCCATAGGAATAACATCACATAAGATCTTATCATTTTATCCTCCTATCCTGAATTCAACCAAGCATTGTTTGGTAACCGTTACCTAGTGTCCTTTTTGTAGCCACGAAACTCTGTATGGGCTTGGATGATCAATCGTCTCCAGCTCCAGCTTCTCTACCATCTCGGTTGAAATGAGATTATCTGTGCTACCGATGTCCACGATAACCTTGCATACTCTATCCTTGGTCTTGCAAGCTATTCTGAAAAGTCTAGTCCTTTGGACTGAACCTTCCACCTCTTTCTCAGGTGTCAAAAGGACTTTTCACATCATCAATGACCTTCCGCCTTCTGCATCTTTTGTCTCAACATCCCGCCTCTATTCCTTGATGATGTGAGCTTCCCCAATGTCCTTCTTTTTTCCGAGACACTTGTAATACTTCTGTCGATTCTTTCCGCATGTGAAGCATGTGATTAATCCACCTCTTCCTCTTCCTCTGCCTCTGGTACGAGGAAAAGTGTTGTTGTCAGCATATCCTTCGCTCTGCTCTGTATCCTACCCTCTTTGTTCAACATATGGCCCTCTCTGTGAGGTTCCACCTCTCTCAGTACGAGTTTGAGGTTTCTTCCATTCCTCCTTGGGCTTCTGATATTTGTCCTGGGCAACTGCTTTGCCTCTGGGCTGGGTTTTGCCTCGACCCTTCTGACTCTGTTTTCGGCTCAGCTTCTCTTCTACTTTCAGAGTCATCTGATAAGCATCCTCCACCATTCGGATGGTTACCATACTCATCTCATCCTGGATATCATATCTCAGGCCATTCATATACCTGGAAACCTTCTCATCATCGCTCTCCCGATGACCTGCCCTGATGTTCAGTCGATAGAATTCCTCCGTGTATTGCTTCACTGTCATCAGCTTCTGTCTCAAGTTCTGCATCCTCCTAAACAGAGTAATTTGATAGTCTCTCGGGATGAATTTCACTTTCATCTTCGCAATCATCCTGTCCCATCTTTTAATTTTCTTCTTACCCTTGCAGTGTCTGTCATCTTGTAGTTCATCCCACCATAATGCTACATGTCCCTTCAAGTGCATAACAGCATGCTTGACTTTCTTGTCCTCTTCGACGTCTTCATAGTCTAAGTAAGTATCTAGAGCTCTAATCCAATCTAGAAGCTCCTCTGCATCCAAGTTTCCCTCATAAACTAGAATGTCCATCTTTGCCTTTGCACCCATCCTGGAAATAGCTCTAATCAAATGCTCATTTGATGCATCTTCAGCTGCAACTTCCTCCTCTCGTTCAGCCTCTATTTCACTATCGAAATCACTCAGATCCCCTGCACTAGCTTTGCGTCTTTGCATTGTCTTCATGTCTTCAAGTCTCGCTTGTATATCACACATTTGTCTCTCCATTTCTGGATTTGTTACCTGCCTGCCTCTTCTCCACACCTCCCTATCCTTTGGATTGGGTGACTATCTGTCTCTCCTCGATGGCATGGAGAATTTCCTTCTTCTCTACTACAGAAAGCAAAGAAATTTTCTAGCTCTGATACCACTTGATAGCTACGCATCCCCTTAACCACCCACAGGTCGGAAGGTCCACGTGCACACACATGATCTCCTTCTTCTCGGCCCGAAGAACTCTTGAATAGCTCTTCTATTTTCCTGTCGAGAAATCTGCACCCACAGATATCTTTGCACGATCCCCCTCTCTTTACTTATTGGGGAATCGGAACTCGCGACTTCACGAGTCTAATGATCGAGCACTGCACTCTCGAATCCTCGAGATCCGATGCCTCAGTCAACACTGAATTCCTCTTGTCGAAACTTTCCTTATCGCAATTTCACTACTCACGATATCAAACCACTCGATTTACCAACTTCCGAACCCTGATGCACCGAAACTCCCATGCACTCGCGGGTTGACTTTTTAATGGTCCCGTCACCTCATCAGGATTTCGAACTTCATGGGATCATGAATCCTAATGTCAATGGATTTGGGATTTTACTTTCCCCGAGCTCCGATACGGTGTGTCGCCTGTCCTCCACTAACTTCCTGTGGCCCCACACGCTATCCTTCCAACTGTCAGCATATCGCGTATCGTGATTTCACGATTCCCATTGCCAAATCTTCGACTCTTTCGTCACGAAATCCCGATAGGCGATTTTCGCGATTAATCCGACGCTCCTGACTGGCTTGGATCAACGGCTCTGCCCCTCCTGAACTTTAAACCCTTTGGAAATACGTGATCGTATCTTCCCTTCACCTCTCCAAGATCTAACGACCCTTGGAGTATCGCGAATTCTCCTCGGAGAATTGAGACCGTCCGTTTCTTCCTTATGCGATCCACAGAATGACAAAGTGCTCTTCCATAGAACTCCTCCACTTGCTCGCCAACCTGTGACGCCTCTTACGAACTTTCAATAGCAACTCCCCTGCGCTATCCTTCAATGAATTCGAAGGCCTATTCCTCCTGAGCTTTCCCATGACTTTCAAGTCCTTTAGGAAACTCCCTTGCGCGCACTCCTTGTGGAAAACCTTCAACTCTGTCTAAGTGTTGAAGTCCTTCGACTCTGCGCACACCTGCAACAACAGTCTCTCAATGCTTCACTCAGGTTCGCAACCCTGAGACCTTTATCCGGCCTCCACACTCCTTGCACGACTCCTGTACCCAACTGAACCTTTGGGACGAATCAGAACAAAACTTACCTCTATCTGAACCCTCTGTCAATGCACTCCTTGCGGATAATTCGACTGCACTCCTTGAAAGAATTTCTCTGGCTCAAATAGAGAAACAATTGAAACTCATTCCTTCACCCTCTCAGACTTCAATTCATACATAAAATCACATACACAGCATATAAAAGCAAATGTATAACTGAAAGCAACCATTCATGAGCACATCAACCTCAATACACAGAGAACAAACACAAAAACCATGAATTTGAATCAAAGCTTCTTCTATTAATTCAAATATCAATACATGGATGTTCTTTACACAGATCTCTCCATGCTCTTGCTCTCCTACTCCTCCAGAATTCTCTATCTATTCCTGAATTATGTTATAATGCACAATGAGGGTGTATATATCCGTTCTCCCTCCTTCTTTCTAAAAACAGTCTAATCTATGAATTAAAATCCTATCCACCTACATTAACTATATTAAATGTCGTCTACCTACTAAAGGACGAGAGCTATCCACTCAAGGTCCATTTACAATATACAAGTGCGCCTCATCTTAATGGCTCATTTAAGATTTGTGCAACAATCCCAAAGTGTTTTCAAAACGTGTGCTGGCTTGTCCAGCTGTCCTCCGCTTCCGCGCTGGCTCACTTAACGTGTTGGCGATGCTCCTGCATCATCTAATAATCCATTAACTGTGTGTAAAGATTATGAAATAGGAGTTGCATAAGGTATATACATGGATAGTCCATTCTTAGTAAAAGAAATGAATAATTTGTTTATATTTTTAAGAAATGAGATTTTTAATTTAGCGGCTTTAAAACATATTATTGTTTAAAAATTATATTTTTTTAAGATTTAAATAATTAAAAAATAAATAAATTTGTTTTTATTAATATTTTTATAATTTGTTTTTATTGTATTATATATTTGAATTTTACTAATGGGTAGATATTATTAAAAATTAATAATAAAATTAATCAATATTATTAAAAATTAAAATATCTTATTATAATATATTGTCTTATGGTTGTTTCTTATACCTAAAACATAAAAATCATTATAGTGGGGTTTCTTCAATAATAAATAATTTAATAAGATATTGGAAACCCTTTAAAAATAAAGTAGTAGTGAAAAACCAAGAATCTAACGCAACATTGTATAGATTGAATCTTGAAATTGTTTTACACTAAAACCCAAACTTAATTCCTAAAAAAACGTGTTGATGGCATATAACAATGGGGATAAGATCTTGCTATAATATAAAGAGGGTAGTAAGTGTTAGCGCTTTGGAAACCAATGGAAGGTCCAATCATAGTTTCATTCTAGTTTTTCTTTTAAATATCTTTTTTATTAATATTGTTTTATACCATTTAGTTAATATCCTAAGAGGTTATTTCAATCACTATGAGACATTCAATTAGTTTCATGGCAGTAGGTTTCTAATTTGAATCTTTATGGGTGAGACACATTATTCTATGTCCACGGATGAGTTTATTAAGGATGTCATCTATGTTCAATGTGAGAATGTATCTCTTATGTTTTTTTATGGAATTTCCCTTGAAAAAACATTATATCATTTAGTCAATAATAATTATAACAATAAAATTAAATGTTTTTAATAGGAATGGAAATCAATAAAAACTTTGATTTTGGTAAATTGTTAATTTAACCCAATACAAAAATTGATAGCAAAATGAAAAGATAATATCAAAAACTCCTCTTTCAAATAATGATATTTTTTTTTATTTTATTCAAATTAAAAAAAAAAGATAAAATTTATTAATCTCTTAAATGCAAACAAAGGAAAACAAACCTTTCTTATCAAAGTGAAATACGTAGCCTCTATATTCTATGTTTTTAAAAATATGGAATCCTCTAATAAAGATGGATTAGCTAACATCTTCTCTATGTCATATAGAAGGAAATTTAAAATACTCAAAATTTATACATTAATCAAAATTATAACATCGAATAATAAAAGTAAAAATTTAATGTCCAAAACTTTTGTTTTCATCCATCTTCAATCATCAAAAACATACAATAAAATCACCATACCATATTTACATATTTCGGTGGATAAAATAGGAGTGTGCTTGCATAATTAATGGTATCATACATCCTTTAATTACTTCTATTCCATTAAGGGCATCCATCTTAAGTTTACAAATTCTATCTATGTTATTTAACTAAGTTAGGTGGTTCTTTAATATAGGAACAAATTTATTTTTCTTTCCAATACCTTTTAGGAAGGTTTATTAAATGAAATGACTACTCATCTCTTAGTGATCTTTTAGTGATTTTAGATGAAACGTGCTACCATCAAAAGTTCATAAGATAAATGAATTTATTGTGGATTGGTTTGTTTATCTTTTATGATAGTTAGGTTTAAGACTATACTCTTATTCGAAATGTAGTCAACTATAGACTTGGATACATGAATTCAATTTTTTTCTAGTGTGTAATTTGTTAGACGATTATTTACATGCTTATCAAGGTATGCATTGTAAACTTTATCCTATGAACCACTC
This sequence comes from Picea sitchensis, assembly GCA_010110895.2. Lineage (NCBI taxonomy): Eukaryota > Viridiplantae > Streptophyta > Pinopsida > Pinales > Pinaceae > Picea > Picea sitchensis. Next base: position 57,820 of record SNQJ01S0115947.1, on the reverse strand, counting down.
TACATTTATGGAAGACAAGGAGAAACGCAAAGAACTAGATAGGGATGAAGAGGATCCAAAATTTTAGGGGCTATATTTTAGCATTTTTTTTTTCATTGAAGAAACGTGTTTGTGTGGAAACTATTTTAGTTGTTTTGGGAGATGATTATTGTGATCTTAAGAAAATAATTTACATGGGTATCACTTTCTATGCACAATTAATATCATTTATGAAGATAGAGTACCATCCATATAATCTAAATAAATAAATATTTCTTCATAATAAACCCACGTAGCTAAGAATTCATAATAAACACACTAAGATGTGATATCCCAAAAAAATAAGTAAAGCTAAAAAAACATTTAAGAAACACTCTTAAAATTTAAAGGATAATGTCAAATCTCATTAGTGTGATTGGTTTCGATGGGCCTTGTTCTACATGTCGACCTAGGTTCGAACCTGCTGGGAGGACACACAAAAAATTCAGCTAGCTAAGGGTTGGTGTGGCCCAAACTAGATGCAATCCCCTAGTGATTTTGATGACTTAAATGCTCCTGGGTCACAGTTTCTTAACCACAGACTAGTCCCACAAGTCACAAACACACTAGCAAAAAAAATGATAATCAAAATATAAATATACACAAATTGCAATAAATTATAACTAAATAAATAAAAAAACTTAAAAAAAATGCTAAAAACACCAATCTACCTTACATAACTAATAGGGAAGGAAAATGATTAAATATATATACATTAAAAACTATTCATATATGTATACATTTCAAATTTATATGCTTACATAGTGAAAATAAACCTTTAATCCATTGAAATGTTCTAAATATTTAATCATATGACACTTAAAGAACATAAAAGATTTAACTATAAAGATATTAAGGTAAGTAATTTGAGTATGGATGTTTGAATTTAAAAATGTATGAATTCTCAATATGACCAATAAATATTAGAGATGATAAAAAATTAGATCCCATTGATTTTCCCTAAGAATAAAATTCTGAGTAATGATAGCTATAATTACAATATAGTACCATGTTCTACAAAGACAATGACCAAAAGAACCTATAATAATTTTAAGAGGTTCATAATATATTGCTTTCTCTTGGTCACATTTGAATCAAAGCACTTGTCAAATTTTTGGGTGCCCTACATTGTGATATTTGAAGGCACGTATAAACATGGGTGCCCTACATTGTGATAATTGAAGACACGTATAAACATGAAATTACTAATCTCCTTGACAATATTAAAATGTTTATGGGAGAGCTATAGCATTTCTAATTTTGAGAATTTGATGAGAAAGGACCAACAATCGAAACTAAAAACAATATTAGAAATCGCTACCTTACTATAATAAAAACAATATTAGAAATCACTACCTCACTATGATATTTCCAAATATTTATAGTGATGTAATATAAAAAAAAAATACTAAAAAGAACATGAATTTTGATATTAGAAATCACTACCTCACTATGATATTTCCAAATATTTGATTAGCAAAAATATTTTACAATGGATATGAATTAAATATTTAAAAAAATACTAAAAAGAACATCAAATTTTGATTAGCAAAAATATATTACATTGTATATAAATCAAATATTATATATAGACATAAATATTTAAGAATACAAGTATAACTTTTGGAAAGATGCTTCAAGATTTTTAATTTTCGAGTATGCACCATGAATCAAGAAGTGGGGCACCATATGACACTTACTTGGAGATGTGAGTTTGAGCCCCACTTAATGGCCATGATTTTACCTCTTTATAATGCCCCCTTAAAGTAGCGCTATCATGGAGAGTATATTGGTGAGGATTTAAATCCGGGTGAGGTTGTAACAATGCCTCATTTTCACCGGCCCAATCACCTCTCGCGCTAAGAGTATATATACAAATTTCAAACTTAAATAAACTAGAGATTATATACTATAACTATGCAATGTTCGAACCATTTTAAACCATCTACCTGCAATAACACCTTTTTAAAAGGAACATGGTTCATGTACCTACAATAACACCTTTTTAGAACGAGACATGGTTCTACATCCCATCACTTAAATAAATAATCTAACTCTAACTTCATAGGAAATATATCCATGTCTATAAATTTATGAAAATCATATACATGTATATCCTTCCTCTCCACATAAATAATCAACACCAATGCACTTTGTGTAATATTTGTTAAATTTATGGGAAGTTCAAAGAATAATTAAGTAAACTAATATTTTTAAAAATCCCAATTTTAAGATGGAGAGGAGATTTACTTTTTCACAAACCCTAGTGATTCGAACATTCTAAGTTCAACTATGGAGTTGGCTACTAGAGGGGCAACCCTCCCTCCTCAAATCTTGGATATTGATGCCTTATGATCTTTGGTTTCTTCCATGGGAAAATATGAAAGACACTACTTTCCCGTTTTGTCAAAAAAATCAATGAAACACTTTCTTGTTTTGTCAAAAATTTGAATGAAATACCAGAGGTTCCTTTTCCCTCAACCTCTTCTTGTCAAATGGCCCTCAAGATGGTTGATAAAGGGTTGATTGGGAAATATACCGATGTCTATAATTCACCAAGAGCCATGGTGATATGGATACAAAAGAACTAAAAATTCATGATCAAGGGCAAGTTAACCCATGTTTTTGTGATTGGGGGTTTTATGTCTTTCTCTTTGAGGCCAAAAAAGCAAGGATTTAATATTTCAAAGTGGACCCTGTTATTTTGTTGCTAAAGGGATGTATCAAAATAGATGGACTCTTGAATTTAATCTAGAAAATAATATATATTTTATGGTTCTAGTTGGGTGTATCTATCACATCTACCATTGCATTTCTAGAATGATGACATCATGTGATGCATATGAAATATTCTTGGAAAACATATTGACAAATATGAACTAGGGGACTGAATATTTTCTTTTGCATGCATTTGTGTCTAAGTATATATAGAAAAGGGACTACCTGAGGAAATGCAATTAACATTGGACAACTGGAATCACATTCAACTAGTAGACTATGAGCAAAATCTATTTAAACGTGAATTGTGTCGTGAATATGGGAATTTTTTGAAACATTCATCTAAGAATGCTCTATCAATGCAAGGAACACATGACAAGGGTGATCAATGGTAGACGGTTAAGAAGAAAAATCCTAAAAATAAACAAGATACCTCCTCATCACATCCTAAGAAAGTGCCATCTTTAGCAAGTGTCATAAACAAGAAACCCTTTGGATTGGGATAAGTTTTGGGGAAACCTCCATTGACTAGACCATCTACAAATCCATATAATAGTAACAAAGGAATTCCTACTAACATATATATAGGAAAATGACTTAGCTCCACAAGGAACAAGTTTGAACTCTCATCCCATGGATAAAACATCCCTAATATTGATATGTTAGTAATCCCCACCTTAAATGTTGGAATTTCTTTTGAAATAATGGTGCTAAAAGAAAACCATGAACTAATTCTCTTGCCAAGAGATGAAAAAAACATGTCTAATCATGAGGAGGTACACCATTGTATATCAAAGGATTTGTACACTTCTAGAACAACTCCAAGACATCAAGCCTATCAACACTCTGAATATTTGAAGACAGATGAGGGTAAAGAGGAGGAAATTGAAAATGAAAAAACACATAAAAGGATAGGATAAAATCCATCTAAAGAAAGAAGAGAAGAGATTGCAGAAAAAGATAAAGAATTGGGATAGGAAACCACCGTTTACAAAATGTATGGTAAAGGAACAAGAAGCACATTTAATAAAATTATAGAAGACGTGCCATAAGGTGTGCCTCATAAACCAACAAGTAAATGGTGAATATTATCTCGTGGAACTATAGGGGCATGGGTAGTAATATCAATGCAGAATCTATAAAGGACTTGATTAAAACAAAAAAACCTATTATTCTCCTACTTCATGAGACAAAGCTACAGGTTGATGAAGACCCAAGTAAATGTAATAAATAATGGAACTATAGTGAGGGGAAGTAGTAAGTGCAAGAGGGGCCTAAAAGGGCCTCTATACAATTTGGAACAAGTTTAGTTTACATTTGAATTATAGCCTTCAAACATAACATTCGTTGTTGACAGGTCTCACCCATCAACAATCTAGCGATATTTTCAATATAGTAAATTTTTATATGCCTACAAATTCTATTGAAAAAGTAAAGTGTTGGGATTCACTCTTGTCCATAAGAGGGTTGGATTACTGGATCAAGATTATTGTGGTGGGTGACTTCAATACCACACACAACCAAAAATATAAATAGGG
>SNQJ01S0115947.1:32189-47698 GCA_010110895.2 Picea sitchensis | reverse complement strand
TATATATAATATATGACATGATATTTATAATACAAAGTATAAATATATATATAATAAATATGTAGTTATTTATTATCCAAGGGATGCATCCTTTCATGGATAGTCATCATATGTTATATATATATATATATGGAACACTCATCATTGCAATAATATATTCATATACAATAAGATCTCTTATGAAAAATCAACATGGTATTAGAGCGAGACCGGGCTTAACTCCCTCACAGGAGGCCCCGAGAAAATAAGAGATATAGCTTGGTGTGGTCCCTCTTAAGAGGGAGTTATGAGGTATAGATGCATTGTAGGGTAGTGGATGTTGTGGGGAGATGTTGTAGATATTTTAGAGCTACCCACATGTGTTGGATACATTGATTGTGAAGTCACAAGGGTGCACGTGATGAGGTACAAATGCATTGCAGGATATTGGATGTCCTAGGGACATGTTGTAGCTATTTGAGAGCTACCCACATGCCTTGGATGCATTAGCTGTGAAGTCATAGGGGTGCACATGATGAGGTACATATGAATTGCGAGGTAGTGGATGTCATGGTGACATGTTGAAGCAATTTGAGAGATACCCACAAGCCTTAGATGCATTGGTTGTGAAGTCATGTTGTACTATGGATATCCAATGACTCTAGAGTGAAGTTTGTATACTTAAGAGACAAGATTTGGAATGATGAAGAATGCATCCCTCTTTGAGAGGGAGTGTTGATGTTTGAACAACATCAGGNGTTGATGTTTGAACAACATCAGGAAGACATTCTTCCATATATATATATATATATATATATATATATATATAATATATGACATGATATTTATAATACAATGTATAAATTATATGTAATAAATATGTAGTTATTTATTATCCAAGGGATGCATCCTTTCATGGATAGTCATCATATGTTATATATATATGGAACACTCATCATTGTAATAATATATTCATATACAATATCATCATTGTAACACGGTAGACCATAAACTTTCTTTTGGCCTCACTAAAAGGCTTGTTTTATTCCATGGCGAAATCAACGATGCATCCTTCCTTATCCCATTCGTATCAGAAATCAATGCCTCTATCCCACTTGTTATCCGCAAATTTCAGTCTATTGATCATGTTCTAGTACCATACCACTAGTTCTTGGACTCCCATAACAGTGTTAATAGTTGTTTGCCTCTTCAACCATTCATACAATAAATAAGGAAACTCAACAAAGAAAATTTCATGCAAATTTGTATAGATATACCTCTATTTCTATATTTGAATGTTGGTTATCATGTTCTTAATCCCTTTTCATGCGAACTCATCCTCCTTCATGGATAACCATTCTTGTATCTCCTCTCAAGACAATTTCCACCTCATTCCTTCCCTTCATCATTCAATACAAAACCTTTAGGTCCCAACAATGGAACCATTTGTTGGCTCTAAACACTCTCTCGCTGAGGGGTTGAATACCCAAGGTTCATAAAACTTTGACCAACAAAACCCCAAGTCATTTTCACATTCAATCTTCAGCCTCAGACCAAAGAAGGTCTCACCTGAGACACCATGACAATCACAAAGAATGATAGTCTCGTGTCAGATGAGAAGGGACAATGCATACAAGAAAACCCTCTCGAGCATAAGTGCATTCATTCATTCATCCCTAGTTAAAGAACATAGTACTTTGCATCAGAAAGTAAAGAAGATATACATTCAAGCCATAACACACATCATATTGCAGAGAGAGAAAGGACTTTGTATTTCATTCATTCATTTCAGACAAATTTAGATACAAAACACATAACATATATTTGTGCCATGCACTCTCCTCTCTTTTCTCCATTCATACACAATTCTAAATCTATTATAGATGCATGCAAGACTTTAGGAAAAACTGGACATGGAACTCTATATTTTTGTTCCAATCAACTCTCTATTCTAGTCATGAAATCTCTGTTACAATGCTCTACTCTCCCTTTTTCCACTACTCTACTCCACACTCTTGTGTGAACAAAAGACCCATACACTTAACATGTCTGCATGAAAACCCCAAATATTCATGGAGCATGGAGATCCTAACTAACTTTCCAACTCATCCTTTCATTTTACCATGATCATACGAGTCATTACACTACTTGATTACAAAATATTCTCGAAGATATGGTCATATTCAGTCCACATGCAGTCGCTTCTTGATTCTTTTCTTGCAATGAAAAAATTGGTTGGCATACAAAATATTCCTTTAGCAGGTGTTTATGTTGATCCTTCCTAGTGTTGCACAATGTATCTTCATGGGCATGTGCACAAATCCAAAAAACCTTGGGTGACAACAGGTAGAGTATACACTTGCATAGAGGAGATAGTTAGTGAAAAGAGAAGTAGACTATTTGTTGATTATAGGCCACTTATATAAATTGGACATGAATGGGGTCCCATGTAAATGTGTTTTGGTGAATGAAAGGGATATTATTATGTATGAAGTGAATGAAGGTGTGGCTAGATGACATAACATAGGGAATTCAAATGAAGAGAAGGTATGACATGTAGGTCTTTGGTGGATTTCATTGTTTCATGATGCAAAGGATTATGCAAAGTGATGTGATATTTTATTGAAGATTGGGAAGCCATCAAGATAAGACAATATTCCATTATTTCTAGTCCTCACACTAGATCCATTCAAGAAGTGGGGTATCAAATTCATAGGTCTCATCAATCCTCTCACATGAATAATATGAGCATGATACATATTATTGCAATGTAGTATTTTATATGTTGTTGAAAGACTACACCTGTAAAACAACTACACTCTTTAATTTTTAGAACATCGTGGCCATATTCAAATGCCCAAGAGTTTTAACGAGTGATCAAGCTATGTACATTATTAATTATACTATTAGATCCTTGAATCAATAATTTATGATACGCCATTAGAATATTAGTCCATACCATTCTCAAGTGAATGACACTATGGAGGAATTTAATAAGATTCTCAAGCATACCTTGACTAAGATATGAAATTATGAGATGGATAATTGGGATAAGAAAATTCTTGCAGTCTTTTGGGCCTATAGAACAAAATGAAATATGATGATGAAACATACAATATTCTAGTTGGTGTACATGTGAAAGAAGCATCGATGCCTATGGAACTAAAGGAACATTGGTTAATTTGTTTTATGATGGTTTATGGTTTCTACCACTTTGCTTGTGTACTTTCAAGGTTTTTTTAAAAAGATTCATTTAAATTTGTGGTTTTACTATAATCGAGGTTCAATTTTGTCTATAATTGATTTGGTGTTTATATAAAATTGCAACATGATAGGGTACACATGTAACTGTTTCCCCTGGAGGTGATAACGGTTTCCTCTGTTCCACTTTTAGGTACATTCATTCTTGTTCTTATTTGACTTATTGGTTTATTAACTTAATTCTTTGTTGCAAATTTACCTTATATAAGAATTACATTTTTATTACTTGATACATTAGATATTTTTAATTTTAACTAAAAGAAAAATGTTTTTTTGTTTGTTATGTTCTTCTAACAAATTGTTGTGGTTCAAACAATCATGGAATATCAATATAACACACTAATTACTCTAATTAACACAATAACATGATTTTTCCCTAAAAATATTCATTTGAATTTGGGTTTTGTTGTAATTGGGGTTTAATTTTAGTCATAATTGATTGGACGTTCATGTAAAATTGGAAGAGAGTAGGGTAAAAGTATAATCGTTGTTCTTGGAGGTGATAACATTTTCCTTTGTCTCAATTTCAAGTACATTCATTCTTGTTATTATTGGACTTACTGGACCCTATGTTTATGCCAAGAATTATCCATAGTTGAGCCAATGGTATGCCATTCCAATATTCCAATAGAACTTTTAGTGGACCAACTTCTTCCTTCATGTACTAGAGAATTCAAGGGGAAGGATTCGCGAGGGAATGCCAATAGAGAAATAAAATATGGAGTCCTATGAGACTATTGTGAATACAAGGGAATGGAAAATTCTTGAGGGGCTATAAATAGAGAAGGGAAAGAGATATTCCCATGAGATTGTTGAGTAGAGATGGGAATGATGGATTCTTGTGGCATTGAAGAAGAGAAGGGAAATACCTTCCCTCATGTTCTGATTGACTAAGGGGAGATGGTCTAAAATGAATGATGGATGGGTGATATAGCTAGAGGATTTTCTTTCATATATTTGATGGTAGATGTGTGGTTGTTTTTATTTTTGGGGCATGACAGGTTGGGATGTGTGATATTAAACCTCCGACGTAGGAACTTCCTTCACTTTATGGTATCATGCCCTGAATTGGTGGTGGAATCCTTGGCTAATTCCTATGGTTGGGTAATGAATCACTCCTAATTAATTAATTTGGTGAACATTCATTTGGATACAAATATGTGTTTGAATCTATTTATTTCCAAGAAAAAAAGTGTAACTAGTTTTTGTTTTAGGTAGAAACATAAAGATACATTTTGTGTGTGTAAAGGAACTCAAAAAAGTCTTTTTGACATTGAATTGAAAATTTCGTTCATGTGAATATAAAGGTTCAAAAAATGAAACAATCCAAGGATATATAGTCTTTATTATCACATGAATATCAAGAAGGTTCAAAAAATGAAACAATCCAAAGATATATAGTCCTTATTAAACATGATATTTTCAAAAGGACGACTTGTAGACCCCCAAGGAGATAGAGTCACTCGGATAAAAAAGAACGTACGTTGGAAACATGATAAAAAACATAAACAACAACAAATTTTACAGACATGACCTAAGTACTCAATAGTTTAGTCATACTTAGAGTGAATGGTTGTTGGAGAAATGATTCCATCATTCTCTTCTAGGATTTGTACAACTCCTATGGCAATTTGCAAGGCTTGTTCCCTTAGGGATGAGGAGTTCATCCGGCTGAACTTATTCTTGCTATTACCTTCTCAAAACCCTCTATATTGTTTGAGGGGGGGTTCGTTGCCGAAGGTGGGTGCTTATTTAGGGGAATATCTGAAAAGATGTCCATGCTCATGACATTGGAACATTTGAATGGTATGTGCTCATAATCTATGGTTTGCATCCATTCTGAATCTTGGTAGCTTAGACAGATGGAATATGGAAGGTTTCATGTAGACTCAGATGCAAGCATGTGATGTGCATCTTCCTTGCTTCGTAAATTATGAATATTCACAAATGATCGAAGTGCATTCCCTATTCCTTCTAGAGTCTCATATTTCAAGAACACTCGCGGCAATGACTAGAGATAGATCTAGACCAAGGCAGCTGTGAAGTACTGCTTGTCAGGGATAAAGTTTTTTTCCCATGGCTTGAGGTATAGGCCTATTGAGCTAAAGAAGTAAGGACCATTCTTAAAAATCCTATCCCGATCTTCTAGGCTAGTAAAAAAATTTTTGAATAACACCTTAGAGTCTAGCTTCAAATCTACTTACCCCTTTGGCTTCCAATTAATTTTTATCCACCAAACTAGTTCTTTTCTATTGGCCAAATGCCCACGAATTTCCCAATGAAGGAATAATCCTGCATAAAATAGATGTATTCTTCGATTTTTGTCAAAGTGACTTCTTATCTTGGAATTGCAGTTTCCTTTTAGATACATCTGGTTGTATTGCAAGGAAGACTGTGATTCAGATCTAGTTTTACTTGAGACTTGAGCAGGATTTCCTCTGTCGAATTTCCTAACCCTCCGGCTCTAACTGCACAATATTGGTCTTCTTCCCTTCTTGGGAAGGCTATGTTACTCCTGGATGGGCCTTCCCCCCCCCCCTCCTCTACTACCTCGTTGAAGGAGGGAGTTATGCTCCCCCTGTTGTCAACTGATAAAGTGTAACTAGTGCAAAAAAACCCTAGCTCATCAATTAATTCAACCATTCAATCAGGATTTATGTAAATTAAAACATAATACTCATCTCTAATCATTTAATAGCCAAATATTTTTACGTCAATGCTTTATTAAAATACTTTATTATCTTAATGATATTAACTATATATTTTTTCTCAATGTGTAAATCCTTTATCTCTAGAGTATATAGAGAATGAATCGTTGTTATAATTGTGATCGTTAGTATAATAAACAAGATAATAAAACAATATTCAACAATAAATATAGTCATAGTTATGAATTATATCGTTCTCATAAATATTTACATAATCGATAGTGAATGGAATATTATTATAATTGTGATATTTAGGTGTAAATCATGATTGTTGGTAACTTAGGGGAATATCCACAAGGATTCATTGTGGTGTTGTTAGAAGAGGGTATTCCTCTATGATTATACTCATGAAACCCACACCTAAAAAAATCATTTTTTCATTATAATTGACTAAACATGATCACCATTTTCTCTATAAACTTAACAGATGAGTTGGTGAGTTGGTTTGTGGAAAATATATTTCTAAAGAACTATCTTCATCATGCAATGATGGGCTATTCATGTGAATAACCCTAAAAGAAAAACAACACACGAGGAATTGGATGGGGAAGGAATCATCTCCCAACCATGAAAGAGTCATCCTCGTTGTGCTATGATGAGGTATTCCCCATGATTACACCCATGGAGTCCACGGTCAATAAAATAAAGTTAATATTATAAGTGGTTAAACATAATCATTTACAATATGTAAAAAAAATTCATTATAATAAACAAATAATAATTATCATAAATAATAATCGTCATTATAATAATAATAATAATAATCATATAATCAATACAATGAAAGGAACCGTTATCAATAGAGTGAAAGGGAATGCTTGCAAGAACTTCATATGAAGAGAGAATAGGTATTTTTTCACTATGTTACTTACATAATAAATAGATTTTCTTCCTAATATTTCATTCATCGTGTAAAGATTACGAAATGGGAGTTGTATAAGACAAATACATGGATGGATGACTTGGTCCATTTTCATGGAATAAAATGAAGACGTTTATTTTTTTAGAAATATAATTTTTTAATTTACCAAAATATATTTCTATTTAATAATTATAATTAAGAGGATTTAGATTTCATAAAATATTTATAAAAACCAATCAATTTTTTATTAGTATTAATGTTTTCACAATTTGTTTTTATTAAACTACATATTTGAACTTAATTAATCTATTTTGTTAATCGATACATATTATTAAAAAACTCTTATTATTGAATTATATTGCCTTATGGTTGTCTCTACCTAAAGCATAAACATTGTAGTGGAGTTTATTCAATTGCAAATAAGTCAAAATGAGATAAGTTCGAGGGGAAAAAAACCTAAGCAAATCAAAGAAGAATAGCTATAATTATAAATATGTTGGAAACCCTCTAAAAACAAAGTAGCAATGAAAAACCAAGAATCTAACTCAACATTGTATAGATCCAATCTTCAATAAAAATTCTTAAGACTTTCTTTTATACACACGGAACCCAAACTTGGTAATGGTGATTTTCACATCACTGGGAAAAGAAAGCGACCACAAACAACTTGTTGATGGTACTATATGGCAATGGTGATAAGATTGAGTTACCAAATAAAGAGGTTAGTAAGTATTGGTGCTTTGGAACCCAAGGAAAGGTCTAGACATAATTTCATCCTCTCTTTTCTTTTAATGATATATTTTAGTTAATAATGTTGTATATCATTTAGTTAATATATTAAGGAATTATCTTAATCACTTGTTAACAATGTTGTTGGGAATTTGGTTAGTTTCATGGTAGTAGGTTTCTAGTTTGAACTCCTATGAGTGAGACACACTAATCTCTCTTGATGATTTTATTAGGAATGCCATCCATGTTCAATGTGGGAAAGCATCCCTTAGGCTTCTTCATGGGGATTTCCTTGGAATTTTTTTATCATTTAGTTATCAATGAGTATAACAATGAAATTAGATGTTTTTAGTAGAATTAAAGGTTTGTAGAAAAGTTGGTTTTGGTTAATTGTATAGTACCCTATTTTATTTGACTATTGAGATGGACTAAACATTATTATTTGAGGGAATTTGTTCATAAATGATACATATTTATTTTACCGATATTGTGATGACGAAACTTGAATTTTTGATTAAATATGATTGGGTTAAAATCACAATTATTGAATTGCTTTATTTAAATTTTTATACAATATGATAGATAAATTAAATGTGCATTGATACGATGTAACTGATGATATTGATTTCTTTGTTTTCGATGAATTGAAATGAACATGTTGGATACATTAATTTGTAGATGTTATTAATGGTTTTCCTAGTGTGATAGGAAACTAGAGTTGTGCATTGATACGAGATTGCATCGACAATTTATTGGACTTCAAATTGAGTTAGGAACAACAAAAGTTGTGTGATTATGTTATATTTTGATTTGGATTGTGAAATTAATAATGTGTTGATTGTAGTGTATGCAAGCATAGGAAAAATGTCTAATGGTTGATCCACACATGGGTAATGAGGTTGTATGGAATTGTATAGAGTATTATCAAGAGAGGTGGGGAAATGTTCAAGTTTTCACCCACTAGCTCTCATTCTCATGGTCTGAGTTGAAAAGAAGGATTTCATCATCAACTAGTGGCTTCGGAATTAGAAGGTTTTGTTTGCCTGGTGTTGCTTCCTAGAATTTATTTACTAGTGCATGTTGTTTGTTTATTGAAGTTGACCATAGGATTTACAATAGCTCCTCCACGACGTTCATGTAGAATGTAGGGTTTATCTCCAGAGCATCTGGAAGGTTCTCAACCCTTGCCCACAAGCACACCTGGAGGCTCTCCTCGGCAGAGTGAATTCCCAGTCATCACCACCCCACACGTGGAGTGCACTGACTCTCTAGAACGTTTTCAAATTGCAAATACTCGAGAGGACTTTCAAATTAACCTAGATTCTGAGAGACGTTTTATGCAAGTAGACTCTTCCGAAGACTTAATTGTTGTGTATTCTAGATCTCTGACTGGACCCTTTCCCGGTATAGAAGGCCAAGATCCTTTTTGGTCTACAGGTGTTTTCCGACGCAACCTTTTTGGTCCAGGTTCACCTGTGATTTCTGAAATTAATCCTCCTGTGATTTCCAAAATCTCTAATCTCGAGACAGTACCGTTGACTACCGCTTATCAGTTTACTGTCCCTGCCAAAATGGCCCATCTTGTAGCTACTACGAGTGTTCCAACTGAATTTCCTGTGGTTAGTCTTGCTCCCATCAACACACCGCGGATGCCCAATGTCAATCTGACACTACCACCTAGATACCGTGCGTTGAATGCTACCATTCCTACTCTCGTGCAAACTCCATCTGGCTCTCCTAGTGGTCCTTCTTCTTCTAGTCACTTTCTTCCCAGTTTTGTTCCAACACTCCCTCAATTTCCTTTTGGAGGACCTTCTTCATCTTCTATTGGCAATCCTAATCCTAGTGGTATTATTCCATCATTCACTCCAGCTTATCATCTTCTGGTTGGTGGACAATCTCATCAAGGTAGTATAACTCAACCCCCTCTCAGTTGGAAAATTCCAATTGGAACATTGCCCTCAATTGGTACACCACCTTCAATGGGAGGGGCAACCCCGCCTTATGGACAGAACATACCTCCATCCCTGGCCCAGTATTGGAATCAACTAATACAAAATCCTCCTCAATCGACTGCGGGGTAGCAGTTTCTAGCTGCATCTGTCACACTCCCTAGCATGGGCCAACCATATCTCGGTTCGTTCAATCCCATTTGGGGGTCGAATGCTCAAACTCAAGCCCCTGTTCTAGGGTATAATCCGATGAGCTACTATCCTGTCCATCCACCATCGAATATGCCTAGATATTCACATTATATGTAGACTGCTTATGGGCCTACTGGTTTGCCGACAGGGCTTCCTCTCCAAAGCCACCAGTACCCATAGGTGAATCGACAATTACCTTTTCTTGCCACTTTAGAGCTTCCAGATTTGTCAAGGATTTTAAATGATCCTATTCGTCACTCTCCCCAATGGCCTGTTATACCAGCCAAGCTTCCCTCGGACATTCCTAAATTCGACGGAAAAGTGGGAGAGGACCCAAATAATCATGTTATGACTTTTCACCTATGGTGTTCATCCAAATCGTTGATGAATGACTCTATTCGTTTACGTATTTTTCAACGAACCCTTACTGATTCTGCTGTGAAGTGGTATATTGAATTGCCATGAGGTTTCTTCTCTGATTTCAACACCCTGGATATGGCGTTCCTTACGCATTACTAGTTACCAATCTGTTATGATATGGGAAGCGAGATATTTACTTCTTTTAAACAGACTAAAGACACTCATATATCTGATCACATCCATGATTGGCGAAGGATATGATGTCTCATTAAACTTGAGCTCCCCAATCAGTTACTGGCAGAATGGTTTACCAAATAATTTGTGAACGAAATTGGTAAGGACATTGCCATGGGTGGGATTGTCACGAAAGAGCAGGCTATAAGTCGTGCTCATTATCTTGACCTTGTTTATTCACAAACGGGAACCCTTTACGATTTATTACCTGAATTACCTCGTCCTAATGATTCCATCACTTCAACTACTCCAGTTGCCTTGCATGCAGTTGACGGTGTGATTGGTACTACCCAAGCCCAATCACATGCCACTTCAAGCACAAACCCTAAATCTACTTCTTATAATGTTCAAAATGCTCCGTCTCCTGCCACTCCCACCAGTAAAACTTCTGAGGTAAATGTTGTCCAATCTACCCCAGCCGGTAAAAACAAATCTAAAAAGGGGAGAGGCAATAATAAGGAGGGAAAAAATAATACTCAAGCAGAGAAACCTAAAACTACCCCTATTGATGATCGGGATAAGAGCAAACCTTGATACCCTTGCCTTATTTGTGGTGACGATCACTACACGAAGGATTGTCCACGACGTGCCGAGGTCACTAAGTTCCTTCAGGGAGCCCTGAAACCACCTCCACTGGCTGTCTTGTCCCAACCCTTCCCGTCTCAACAACAGGCTCAGTTGGTCATACATGACCAACCCTCATCTTCTACCACTTCTTATGTTTTGATGTGTAATGGTGATTCTAAGAAGAACAACTTTGTACTCACGACTCGAGCCAAAGATTATTCTCCATCTAAGGAGAAGGTTGACGATTTACCCCCTTCTTTGGTACAATCCTCTCCCACAACTCCACCTACAAACGGTCCTCTTCATCTCGAACGACCGAGCCTCAACACAGTTCTGCGACCCCCCCCCAAAAGGTGTCATTCAGAAATCGTCTTTCAATCCTCATGCTCGTGCAGCCCAGAACTACAACATTGTTGAAGATCTAGCCCAAGCACCTTCTGCGATGTCATCCCTTGAAGTCCTTCAAACTTGTCCCGCACAACAGAAGGCCCTGTTGAAAGATATTGGTGGAACTGACCCAACGGACA
The DNA here is from genome assembly GCA_010110895.2 of Picea sitchensis. Taxonomy (NCBI): domain Eukaryota; kingdom Viridiplantae; phylum Streptophyta; class Pinopsida; order Pinales; family Pinaceae; genus Picea; species Picea sitchensis. Next base: position 36,327 of record SNQJ01S0115947.1, on the reverse strand, counting down.
CGAATTTGATAGTCTTTGACTTGGAAGATCACATTCCAAGGTTACCCCGTCAACTTACGTTCCAAATCTAGGTTGTTGTTTCTGACAAGAACATTTGTCGAACCGTCATTGACGAGGGTGCCTCGACATGTGTTATGTCTCTTTCTTGTTGGAAAGCCATTGGATCTCCTCCTTTGAATGAATCCCAGAACACACTTAAAGCCTTCAACGGCTCTAGTTTTAATCCCTACATTGTACTTCCTTCATTTTCCATCACGTTAGAAGGTAAAACGTTCCAAGTTGAAGTGGAAGTCTTTGACACTCCCCTTGATTATAATATTTTGCTTGGTCATAGCTAGATTGATTCCATGCGTGTTGTTGTGTCGACACTTTTCCGTGTAGTATGTTTCCCTCATCAAGGAAAGGTTGTTACCATCGACCAACTTGCCTTCTTCAATTCTGATACCAGTACTGGCAACGTACCATTTATTGCTAAAACCCCACCGGGTTATGAGAACATCGGTATAGGCCTTTTAAAGGACTCTTCGTTAATGGGTACTTTCCCCATTCCATCACCCGATGTCCCATGCCCGTCAGTTGCTTCTATCAACATGATATCCATAGTGCCTCACGAACTTCCTGTGTCTCACGACCCCTGGATAGTCCCTGACCCTAGAGATCATCTTCGTTTCGACCACGAAATGTCATTTAGTCTGGTTGAATCCACCTATTAGGCCATTCAATCGACAACACCTTCTACCCCCCCTCTTGATGAGTTGTCTCCTGATCCTTTTCGTTTTATTTTTCCCACTTATGAGATGATCATGTTCATCATGGCGGACACCCCTTGGGACGATGGGCATCATTGTTCCATACTCTTTCTGGAACAACACACTCTTGAGAACTACCAACGGATTTCGACTCTGTCGACCGTTGTTGTCATTTTGACTGTTCTCGAGTCTTCACACGATGTGTTTGCTGAAGGGAACTTAAGTAATATCTCACCCACGATTCCCATTAACATATCCATCAAACCTGGGATTGTTGAAAATGTCCATATTGGAGCTTCATATTCGTCTGATGAAATAGTCACCTATACGTCTTTATTCAAAGAATTTCATGACATCTTCGCTTGGAGCTACGAAGAGATGCCAAGTATCGACCCTGCAATTGTTGTACATGAGATAAAGGCATACCCCGGCGCTAAAATCGTCCGACAACGCCTTCATCTAGTTCATCCACATAAAGCGGCTGCTATAAAGCTCGAAGTCGAGAAACTTCTGAAAGCCGGCTTTATTTATCGGGTGGCTCTCACAGACTGGGTTTCCAATCCTGTCCCAATTGACAAGAAAGGAGGCACTATTCATGTATGCGTTGATTATAGGGATATCAATAAAGCTTGTCCAAAAGACAACTTTCCTACCCCCTTCATCGATCAGATTGTCGATGATTGCGCCGGAAGTGAAATCTTCTCTCTCATGGATGGTTTCTCCGGCTATAATCAAATTAACATTGCTCCTGAGGATCAACATAAGACTGCTTTTATTTGTCCTTGGGGTACTTTTTCCTATTGGAAACTCCCTTTCGGTCTTAAGAATGCGGGCGCAACTTTTCAAAGCGCTATGTCTTATTTTTTTCATGATATCAAGCACATTGTTTAACCCTATTTGGATGATTTACCCGCTCATTCTATGCGTAGAGTCGATCATCCTACCCACCTCCGCGCCATTTTCGTTTGTTGTCGGTTCTATCATATACATTTAAATCCTCATAAGTGTGTTTTTTGCATAGAATATGGCCGTCTTCTAGGTTTTATCGTGTCACATCAAGGGATTCGGGTGGATCCTTTGAAGGTTGAGGTGATCCTTAATCTCCCTCCTCCTTCTACACTTCGCCAGTTGCAAAGTTTGCAGGGAAAAGCAAACTTTCTTTGTCGTTTTATCCCTAATTACGCCGTGATCACTCGTGGTTTTACGTGGCTATTAAAGAAAGATTCGAAGTTCATTTGGGATACCATTGCCAACAATGCTTTTGAAGCTTTGAAGTTGTCCCTAACGTGAGCTCCGCTTCTCTTTCCTCTCGATTACAGTCGTGATTATTTCCTTTATATTGTTTCCTTGGAGTACACTATTGGCATGGTTCTCATCCAAGAGGATGATGCGCACGACGAACATGTTATTTATTACTTGAGTTGAAGTCTCACACCAACTGAAATCAAGTATCAACATGTCAAAAAACTGGCCTTGGCTATCGTTCAAGCTGTCCCATGCTTCCGACAATATCCTCTCATGCAAGACTACGGTGATTTCTCATTGTAACCCTATGCAACATATTTTGACACGTCAATTGCTATGGGGCAAATACTCCAAATGGATTGTGATACTCCAGGAGTTTGACTTGGAATTTAACCATGCCAAGTCCAAGAAATCCTTAGTTTTTGCTGAGTTGATATGCAATTTTCCTCACTCTGCAATGCAAAATGTAGCAGTTGATTCATTACCCGATGAATCTCTTTTCCTTATTAGCACTGGCAATCTTTGGTATGGGGATATCATTATATATCTCCAAACCCATACTTTCTGGCCTACTTTGTCTAGTATTGAACGACATCGCATACACTATCAAGCTCGTCAATACATTATCCTCGGGGATACTCTTTACCATTGGGGAATTGTCTCTGTTTTTCAACATTGTCTAACAGTCGACGAAGCCGAGAAAGATCTGAATGACTACCATTCTGGAGCATGTGGTGGTCATATGTCTGTGTATGCTACTGCCCAAAAGATCTTACGCGCAGGGTATTTTTGGCCTTCTTTGTTTAACGAATGCATTATTGTTGTTCAGAAATGCCATGCCTGCCAGACCTACAATCAGAAAATTTGGTCCCATCCTGCTCCTCTTCATCCTGTGGTCTTAGTTGGTCCCTTTGCAAAATGGGGCATCGATTTCATGACATGTCACCCTCACTCGGTCGAGGGGCATGGTTACATCATTGTAGCCGTTGATTATTTTACAAAATGGGCCGAGGCGATGCCGACATTTAACAATACTGGAAAAACCGCAGCCTTATTTATTTTTAACCACGTCATAGCTCATTTTGGTGTTCCCCAAGCTATTGTCACTGATCACGGTAGCCACTTCAGGAATTTTATGATGTCCAAACTTACTGAGAAGTTGGGTCTTCGCCATGATAACTCAACACCCTATTATCCACAAGCCAATGGCCAGGTTGAAGAAATCAACAAATTTCTCATAACTATACTTCGATGGATGATAGGGATTCATAAAACAAGTTGGCACACAATGTTGTTTTCAGCATTGTGGGCGTATCGGATATCTGTCAAGTCCACTATTGGTTTTACACCTTTTCGGTTAGTATATGGTGTGGAATCCATTCTCCCTATAGAATGTGAGATATCATCTTTAAAATTAGTTGTTGAACTCCTACCCAACACTTTTGTTGAAGAAGAACACCTATTGTATCTCATGTGATTAGACAAAACTCGATGTGAAGCCACCCTAGTCATAGAAGCACAGAAAAAACGTGTCAAGGCCCAATACGACAAGCATGTCAAGCCTCGCGTTTTCTCCGAAGGTGATCTTGTTCTTCTATATGAACAAGATCGAGATATGTTAGGAGCTGGGAAATTCAAGCCCATGTGGTAAGGTCCTTATATCGTTCGATGAGTTTTGGAAAAAGAAGCTTATGAGTTGGTAGATTACGATGGTATCCCTTTGAGTGAACCCAAGAATGGGTTGTACTTGAAGAAGTATTATGCATAAACTCATCTGTGCACAAGTGCTTGTATTTTTAATGTATCATACTTTTAGTGTGTTACTATAGTTTGATTTTGTCGTTATCTGGTCTCTGCCCTTATGTGATGTTGTGTTTGATTTCTAGATGTCAGAGTCTTCGCTACCCTATATTGGCTTCGCTGATGGCGCTAGCCATAGTGTAACACCCTATTTCCCCCAACTTGTAAATATAACTGGACTGGCCAAGAACTATGGCAAACTCATAAATATGAATATGTGATGTAAATGGACCTTGAGGAAGAGGTCAATGAATGTGAATAACATTCTGAATTTATTGCAGGATTGTTGATGAGGGGATGTGCAGAAAAAGAGACCACGATGGCGATGGAAGGCACCTGAAAAG
>SNQJ01S0115947.1:0-11845 GCA_010110895.2 Picea sitchensis | reverse complement strand
GGTCAATCCGAAAGGTACTACGACAAACTCGTAATGTCCAAATTGAGTTCGAAAGGCATTTTTAGGAATATCGCCTTCCTTAATCCTTAACTGGTGATACCCTGAGCGCAAATCGATCTTTGAGAATACCACTGCTCCTTTCATCTGATCAAAGAGGTCATCTATCCACGGCATTGGGTACCTATTTTTCACTGTAGCATGGTTCAAGTCCCTATAATCTATACACAATCATAAGGAACCATCCTTCTTCTTTACAAAAATTACTGGTGCGCCCCAAGGTGAGACACTAGGCCTTATTAGCCCTAAGTCCAGTAACTCTTTCAACTGCATTTGCAACTCACAAAATTCTGGCGCTGTCATCCGATATGGAGTTTTGGAAATTGGTTCTACACTAAGTTTTTAGCTCAATAGTAAAATCAAGCTCCCTCTCAGGAGGTAACCCTGGTAACTCATTCGGAAAACATCCTTAAATTCTGACAATACCGGGTACTGATCCAAGGAGGGTCCCTTCCTTTCATTCACTGCTTCCACTACATATAGTAAACACCCTTGCCTTAAGCATCACTTAACCTTCATAGTTGAGATAAAGCGTAATGACACCTTTCTCCTTACACCTTGGATCTCTACTGGTCTTCCTTCATCGTCAACACAAAGCACCCTTTTTGTGAAACAATCTACCAAAGCTCAATGAGCTTCTAACCAATCCATTCCAATGATTAGGTCATACACCCCGAAAGCAGTGATATATACCTTCAACCTGGTAGTACACACTCCCAGGTCTATTATACAATTATCAACACTACGTCCTACCACTTGTTTTTTCCTCGAAGCCATATCGACTTGTTTAAAGTCATTGTGCTCGTAGGCTGCCAACCCACTCTTTTCTAATGCAGATGGTGAAATGAAACTATTTGTAGCACCAGAATCAAATAAAATCTTAACGTTTATATGATTTAGCGTACCTGACGACTCCACCACCATGGATTGATGTTCAACCTGGTAGTTATTAACCACTGCGTAAATCTGGTGGCTGCTACTTTCCCTTCCCATCAGGGCCTTTCCTTCTCTATGCACAAATCTTGATTGTAACTCTGGGCAGTCACGCTGGTAATGGGGTCCTCCACATCCCCAACATGTAACATGAGATTGAACCTGCACACTGTTCTGTGACTATCTCTGAAATGAGTTCCTTCCCCTAGAACCCCTGCCCCTACTAGCTGCTCCCTGAGATGGCCATGGACCTACTTGTGTCGTTGGTGATGAACGAGATGTTGCACTCCTTGCCATTTAAATCCTTGCGGCTACTGTCCTTGGTGCGACTTTGTTACCATATGGAGGTGGCCTTGAGCCCCCTCCCCTGGGAAATGTCCTAAGGGCCTTCCCCATGAATCCAGGATGATGCAGAAAGGAAGGTCTCGTACCTCCAGTTAAGTTCATTTGTTCCTCTGCATAACATGCATTTTCCATAGATTTCGCTACTGAAGATGGTTTCCACATCCGCACCATAGCCCTTATCTTAGGGTTCAACCCATAGACAAAGCGTTCTGCCTGTCATTGGTCATTATCCATATTTGAAACATACTTGACCAATTCCATAAACCTAATCTCATATTCCTCTATGGTTATGTTTCCTTGTACTAAGGCATGAAATCCTCCTACCTGTTGTTCCTCATAGTAAGTTGGCAGATATTTCCTTCGGAACCTCTCCTCGAAAAGTTCCCAAGATACGGTGTCTGGGGTAAGGTGAAGTTGCCTCTCCAAGTTGCCCCACCAGTTCAAGATGCTATCTCTTAACTAAAAAATTGCTATCTTTGCCTTTAAGGTGGACACATAGTCCCTTAAGGAAAAACACCTTGTCATGCCTTCCAACCATGCTTCCGCGCATTCACTGGCATGACCCCCGGAAAACTCTGGAAGTTTAATCTTCTGTAGTTCTCTAGTGATGTCTTTGGGTGGAGGTCCTCCCCCTGAATCCCTCAACACTTCTAGATTACTCATTTCAGATGGTGGGGATTCCACTTCGATCCCTGCTGGTTGCCGCCCCTTTAAAGTCTCATTTATGGCCTCCAAAGAGCACAGTATGAGAGCTAGTTCTGGTGATGGTGGTGGTGGCACTAGCAGTGCCTACGACGATGCTCCTCTACCTCGATTCCCTTGAGTCCTAACCATCCTGTATGATTTAACCTGCATCAACCAAAGTTGTCAGGGTGAGTTCAAGGATATTTCTCATTGCGCAACCTAACTAGAAAATAGGGTTAGGCATAAAAAAAATTTACTTGTCTGTAAACAGACGTTACTCTCTTTAGGGGAGTGGCTATGTTAGGATTTAAGCGTCTAAGCTTGATGTCTTTGCCTAATAAAACTACTAATTCCCTTGCCCAGTATCTATGCTAGCACTATACCCCACTCGCTAATTTCTCTAACTTACCCTTTTAGTGCACATGAAGCCCCCTTCCCCCGGGTCATGGTTTAAGTCCTTAAACTTTTCGTTTTAACTATTTAATGTTATTTTGAACATAGTTTGGGAGTGGCGGAGGAGGATGGGGAGGAGAGGAAGCCCTAGGCGAGCCCTGCTCCCCCATGGCTGTGACAATCCTAGCAGCGGAGTTTCAGATCTATTCGATTAGAATATCGCTTCATGAGAACTCGGTACATCCTAGTACTTGTTGTACTTTCTCCTTCGAATTTTGCGTTATTACTCCACTTGTTGTTACTCACTATTACTCTGTTGCAACTCGCTATAATTAATTAAATCACTCTAATTAATTATCCATAAAATCATTAGTTGAATTAATTAATTGTTTTAATTAATTGAATTAGTTGAATTAATTAATTATAATTTAAACTTTATACTAAAATAAAAATAATTAATTATTATTATATTTTTTTTAAATAATTAATCAACTTTAATTTAGATTAACTTTACACTAAATTAAATATAGTTAATTAAAACAATTAATTGAATTAGTTGAATTAATTAATTATTTTTAAAACAGTTAACTATACTTTACACTAAAATAAAAAAATTTAAAAACACACAAAAAAATAATAAAAAAATATATATATAAAAATTTTAATAAAAAAAATTCAAAATAATTTAAAAACAAGTGCGGACATGCATGGATTCCACGTGCCCGCCTTGCTTCCTCTAGCGCCCCCTTATCTAAACCCTAACCTTTATTGTCATAACCCTAATTCCTCTTTTCCTCATCTTTTCTTCTTGCGAGGTCTCTAGCTACACGGTCGGCCGCAATGGCCTTCTCTCATGGCTTCTCCTCCTCATGGTCAGATGTTTGGTCTATGGAGTTGGTTTCTAGCTTGTATTTTCTCTGGCATTGGCAGAGGAAGAGAAGCGTGAAGAGTGTGGGTAGAAGAGGCACCATCCATGCCTAGAGACTGGGAATATAGAAGAAGAGAAGAATTTGTTTGGAGAGTAAAGATTGTGGTTGGTAATTCATCCATGCCAGATGAGTAGGCATATTCATTCATTCGATTTATCTTTTGTCTCAGTTCAGTTAGACCGCATTTTTCATGCCCGTACTTTTTGTTTTGTTGGTTGGGAGGGAATTGATGTGAATTTGAGATTGATATATATATATATATATATAAGGATCATATTATAGCGCCAGTTTCTTAACAGGATCATATTCCCATCAAGAATTTGTTGTTGTTCACTATTGGTTTCAATTCGATAATGGGACTTATTTCTCTTGTAACAGGAAAGGTTGGTTCTAGTGGGTTTGTATCAGCCTCCACTGCTAAAGAAGTTGCTCAAGGAATCAATGCTTCTAATCTAATAGCAATTGTCACTGGGGGAGTGAGTGGAATTGGAGCGGAGACGGTGAGAGCACTGGCACTACGAGGTGTGCATGTAATCATTGGCATTTTGTGCAATGTAGAAGCCCCCCGTGGGCTCCTCCTCCATGTGGCTTTGGTGCTCTGTGTTGTGTTGGGTGCTTAGATTGATAGCTCGTGGACTTGTCTTTAGTGCTTAGTCGACTTGATAATTGGATATTGGGCCCAATAATTTTATTTATATTATTTTTTTTTGTTTACATCAATTATTATTGGTTGTGTGTGCGGTTGCAGGTTGCAGGTCGTGTGGGCATGGATTTGACACTCGATTTTATGCTTAAAGCAGATGGTTATGGTCTAAAGTTTGGATTGGTAGCTGTAGACCATGCAAACAACCTTGCTCGGATCCCTCGCCCATCTTATTTTCTCTTTAGTGAGGTGGTCAAAACAGGCAAGGTTACTCAGCAACAAAGAGAAATCGCATGGAATGAACTCTAGATCGTTGCTGCTCAGGCGAAGACATGGCCTTTTATTAGGAAGTGAATAAAATCGGTCTTATGTATTATGGGGGTTTCGGGTCGAATCTCGTAAGCTCTTCTGTGCTGGATTTGCTGCCTGCATTTTGTTTTTTTTTTATTTTTTTATTTTTTTAAAAAAACATTCTTGCTAGCTTTCTACATGGAGGAAATGGAATTTCAGGTAAATAGATTAGAGGGTAAATAGATCAGAGCCAGGTTGCATGTGAAGGAGCATGTAGTGTGCATGCATTAATTTTTTTTTTTTTTTAATTAATGTTTACATGCATCTGCTAGGAAAGGCGCATGCAGCCTTACTTAGTTTAGTAAAGCACACACAACCTAGTAGGTAAGGTGCAGATCCCCAGATGCAAGTGTTAGATATATTTATATAATCTCTAGAAAATAGCCTTCTCAGTTTTATAAGAGAAAGGTTGGGGTACGGATCTCTTATTCAGTTTTCAGTTCTTCAATAAACAGTTCATTGTCTTCATGTAGCATATTTTCATGTTTTGCTTGGGTTTCTTGTATATGACAGCTTGTTTTGTTTGATATCGCTGATTTATTTTGTTTTAATTCGTTTTGGGTTGGGACTTTGTTTGTTTATTTCAAGTTGGGACTAGATATTTATTTGCTTGTTGGGATTGTTCTTGCTATTTTGTTGATTACATTTCCTAGATATATTATTTTTTTATTTAAAGGCTTCGCCAAATCTCCTTGAGATTGGTGGGAAGAGTGCTTATTTATTATACAAATTTATTCCAATATATATATATATATATATATATTAAGATATATTTTTACTCTATTCTAATTTTATTTATTTATTTTTTTAACTATTCATTATATAAAAAAAATATTACTCTGTACAGGTGAGGCTTCTTACAGGTTTGAAGCTTTTACAGGCAAGGCTTCTTACAGGTATGAAGGTGAACATGCCTCCATCAATATTACAACAGTTTCTAAGGTTTTCTGGTTTATTTCTGGGTCGATTCTAAGTAGGTGGGTAGGCCCTTGGCCCTAGATTGCGAACTACAACTCTGATACCATGTGTAGTAACGAAATTTAACAAAACCAAAAAGAATTTGTAAATTTAAACATTAAGATTATTCTGCATAAGCAATAAGCCATTTCATTCAACATATAACTAGCATAAATTTAAATTTATGAACAAAAATCTAATAAATTACATAACAAAATATAAATACCTCTGGTTGATGCTATTATCCCAATATCCGACTGTCCTCTCTGCTGCTTTGTCCAAACTCTGTCTGATGCTCTGACCAAACCCTGCCCAAAACCGACTAACCACCCAGCCAGCTAGGAGCAGCCTATCCGGCTCCCTAGCTCCAGGATTCCATGAGGATTCCTGGGCCTCGAGCCCAAAACTCCCAACAACCTAGTGCCCCCTGCAACAGTTCACCCAACCTCCAAAACCAAACTCCCAAAACCAAAAAAATATCCGACAGCCAAAAATATAGTCACCTCCTCCCAATTTTTCATAATCCCCTTCCCGAAGGCCTCTGCCCCATCATATCTCCCCCCATTCACCAACTCCCTATCCTCCTTTAATGCCACCCACCTTATCCCTCCATTTATTACCTTATCATTTCATTTATCACCTTATCCCTCCACTCAATGCTTCATTCCCCCCTTGCATACATAAAGTCTTATAATAATAAATTAAAGTTATTAAGGCCTTTAATTCATTACCCAAACCTCTAAATGTGTTAAGTAATCAATCAATTAATTAATCGACATTTATTAAACGATAAATAAATAATATTATTAATAGTTAATCATTACTTAACTAATACACATCAAGATAGTTAATTATTTAATTAACTATACTTTAATAAACCCTATGCAACTATTTAACTAGGGTTGTTACTTTTCTTTAATGCTAAAACACAACAAACTTTATGCCCCATACCAATGCATGACAACAATTTAGACATGCTCTAAACACACAAATCTAGACCACGAGTTTTATTGGCGATATAACTCAATGATTTTATGATTAATGTATTACACAACAACTTCAGTATTTTAGTCTACGATCTTATAGATTTAAATGACAACTATTTCAGTTAGTTAATCTGCGTTTTAGATATATATTACTGTGAAATTTCATACACTATAGTAAGTTGTGTGTGATGGTTGTGAATATTACTGCGAATTTAATTAACTGTAGTAAGTTGTGTGTGATATATATATTACTATGAATTTAATTAACTGGAGTAAGTTGTGTGTGACATCTGTGAACAACTACGTTTTTGTGATTGTGTTATTATCATTGTGTGGTAGCGATTGTGTGGAATGTTGTGCATGACAATGACTTTATATATATTTATTATTGTTGTATTGTCTTATATATTTTTACAGCGACATGATTGTATCATTATCGTTGTGTGGTAGGTGGTGTATGACAACGATGGTATAGTAAATATCATTATTGAATATCATTATTATATACCATTAAGGGATAGCCCTATATTTAGACAACAATATCTATATTATATATCATTGTGTTAATATCATTTAGCTCTTATTTTTTATAGACAACGTTTTATAGTTATCAATCAATAGACTTGTTATTGTACAACAGTTCTTTAAATGTTTATTAAGGCAGTTTCTTCAATTGTTTATCATAAAAGTTTCTTTAATTGCTTATATTCATTCTTTAATTGTTATTTGTTATTTCAACAGTTCTTCAAATGTTTATTAAAGAAGTCTTAATTGTATATTACAACAGTTTCTTTAATTATTAAATACAACAGTTTCAAAACGCCAAGTTCCATGTATGTGCAAGTAGATTTTAAAGGGTTATATTTTTCCACATTATATGTTGTGGATAAGCACGATTTCTGATGCAAGACCTTACATATCAATTGGAATTATCATAAAGTATATCATAATATAGATTGCATTTTAAGGGATATAAAATGTTTCTTAGAGTGGTAGAAGTTGATATGGTTGTATTGTAGTGGTTATCTTGACTTCACTATGGCTAAGGATCCCTTGTATCTTTGCAACTTTAAATTACTGACAACCTTGTTAGATCCAGTCAACGTCCCTAGTTTATGCTCAACATACCAGATGTCATGCATTATTAGAACCCTTTTGCCACTTAGAATTATTCAAGCGAAATTGTTGCTTTCTTAGAATTCCATTTTTCCACTTATGTGGGATGTTAGGTGATCGCTTCCCTTACTTAGATTGATTACTTCTAACCTATGATTTGATTTTAGACATTGCATGCACCCATTTTCAAGTATCACATGTCATTGGGAGTTGGCTTGTGACTCTCATAATTTGACCTTGCGCAATTAAAAGTATTGAATGTGGTTACCCGACGTCGAAGTATAGCATAATAAATTAGGGTTTTATCATCTATAGATTTGTTTTAGGTATGACAGCTAAGTTGGACTTCTAGCGTGGGGCTTTGGTGTCTTGATTTAAAGGCTTAGGACTGTTTAATCTTTCACCTTAGTTACTTGCACTTGACGCATTGTGGCAACATGATTCCTTAGGATGGGATCAATAAACGCATTGATAGAGAAGCGCATACGAAACCTGGTTGGGTCATGAGCTTCCCTTGTAGGGTGAAGTGGTTTTTTTAATTGAATTTTGGTACCTTCTTCTGCAACGTTGTGATTGTTCTCACTCACCATAAGGGTTCTAATCACTGGTTGTCAAAGTTGTTGGGTTGAATTGATTGGGTTTTCAGGTGTTACATCTAGCTACATTATGTGCTAGTACGATGGGTTATTATGTGGTATGTTGCTTGAATTGTGTGCGTTGTGTTCGTCGTCAAGTTGTGTTATTTAACTGTTGTCGTTTTTTCCTTCCTGCTTTAAAAAAAAAAATCCATTTAGTCACTTGTAGTCATAACATCGGGGATGTTACATCAACAAAGAGAAACAAAAATGAGTTAATAGAGTCTTTATTGCTGCACCATTTTTCCTCTAAGAAAAGTTGGATACTTTAAGGGCGTGCAAATCATTGGACAGTTGGAAATACAATTAGGTAGTTCTTGAATGGCATGAGATATATGGTACCCTTTATAACATATATGAATGGTTAAATGATAGTGTGGAAAGAAAGATAAATTGAAAAGTATCGAATAAAATTTCTTTAACATGCATTTTAATAAATAAGAAAACAATTATATAGTTTATGCATATTGCTAAAGGGGGAAATAAATTAAATGATAATGGCATCAATAAATATTTGGGATCATCTTGTATATCATAACAAGGAAGATAATTTAGTTAACTGAAAATATTAAGAGGAATAATTCATGTAGAGGATAAAGAAACAAGAATTTAAATTCAAATTGAAGAGTAGAAAAGAAAAGTGGGTTGAAAGATGTTAAATTGAATTAATAAATAACTAAGACTAGTAACTCCACATGTAACCACTAAAATAGGAAGTCATGAGAAGATTAAGGTAACACCTAGGAGAGAATATAAAAAATGTGGGAGTTGGGTGAGAATAATTCAATATTTTATAATTTTAAATAGATAATTACATGCGCACTTATGCATATGAGTGACACATGGATGGGTAAATATTAAGCAAATGGTAATTTAGTAAAATATATTTTTGTATGGATTAGACAAATAACATTGTCCACAAAATCAATAAAACTAGAACTTGGACCACATTGTTACTCGAGGGTCTTTAGAGAAGGAGAGTATCCAAAGGAGTTGGTAATAAGGTGTTGGCATGTTTACAGGCAGAGTGTGTTTTTCAATGATGGCAATAACAGCAACGACTACGACATGTTTACAAGAAAGAACAACAACGAACCACAAAGCTCAAGAGACCAGAAGATGAGAAAGGCAGAATGTGCCAGGTGGGCACTACAAGTCTTTTGGGAAGACACAGATGAGCAAGCTCGAGAAGCTCAGAAGAGATACTGCAGAGTTGCACGTAGATAATACAGAGTTGCACGTAGAGCACAATTGTGTGCCAGGGCCAAGCGTAACTTTTGCCAAATCTTAGGAGAGATAGCATTCTTAGACGCGTCGATGAGATCCCATACATCAAGGCTCGTAGAAGGATAAAAGGGCGTGGACTTTGACACTTCAAGATTTGTGAAAGCTAAAGCTCAGTAGGAGGAGCAACAGTGACCGTTGGATCGAGCACTATGAATGATCTAGGTCGTCAGATCAGAGTCGAGATAGGAGGAGTGTGCAGAGGAGGAGATTTGACCTCAGCCGGCGGATCGGAGTGGNGTGTGCAGAGGAGGAGATTTGACCTCAGCCGGCGGATCGGAGTGTGAAGGGATAGCAACTGTTGGATCCAATATAACTACGAAGAGGATAATGGCCGAGAGCCATCCTCCAACTACGCGAAATGCAAAGTCACGATGAGATCTAAGTCATTGGGTATAGAGGACACATGGCGAGAGATCATCATTTCGCTGACTCACGAGCTGGAGAAGTCAAAGGTGAGAGTTGTAGGAACTCCTAAAATGAAAAGTCGTGAAATGATCTAGGTCGTTGGATCATCGATGATCGTGGGCCATTGATATGGAGTAGGTTTCAGAAAATCAAAAGTTGGGAGAGTCAGGGTTGACTCACATCCAAATGCCCGACACATGAAATCGTGATTTGATCGCAACCGTTGATCAAAGGGAGAGTTTGGACCATTGATCTGATATAAATTATTTCATATTTCGTGAGTTGGGAAGATCAAGGCAACTCACAGCACAACTTTGTGAAACACAAAGTCCCGATAAGATATGGATCCTTGGATCACAAAGGCTTGTGGGCCATCAATTTGACACAGAGCGTTGAATCAGGAATCAAGAGCTGGAAGAGTCAGGGTTGGCTCATGTTCAAACACCTGACATGCGAGGTCATGATTTGATCACAGCCATTGATCAAGGTAGCATTGTGGACCGTTGATCTGACTCTACAAACTAAGTTAGCAAGCTTGTGAAACACGAAGCGCTCAATTTTTGGCCCGTGGTCATAGATAAGGTCACATCGTCGTTGGATTAAGGGAGGAGCTAGCACGTCGCTAGGCTCCACATCGGAGATGCGAAATGCCTTTCGAATAGGGTTGTGGTCACAACCAGTGGTCACATTAGCGGAAGAGAAAGGAAGGAGCCATCATTGCTAGGCTCCACCTTGAAGTTTTGCGATTTGGGAAAATTGAGGTGACTCACAGTTGACATCGCGAAATGAGAAATCACGAAATGACTTTTGATTAGTGAGCAGTCATAGCTCATGGTCATGTGAAAGAAATGGGCTTAGCCAGAAAATCTAATGCCCACTATGAAGTTTTCTTAGGAAGGGAAAAGGGGCCAAAGGCATGAGCGCGTGGAGGTTCTCTCAGTAACTACTAGAGACAGACTGATTGTAACTGGAGAAAACGATGGATTGCATCTACTAGAGAATTCAAACAATCTTAGGGTGATCGCCAGAGGAGCTGAAGAGTCTCGATGTAACTGTCAGTGGAATGAAGACTCATCATAGGGATGATTGATAGATGGAAAAGCATTGAAGACTGTAACTATAACAGAGAGGATAAGCTCAACTGTCACATAGAAGACAAAGCATCACACTACCAGAAAAGGTCAACGAATCTCGAGATAACGATCGTTGGTGATGAACAGATTCAGCATAACTGCCAGATAAGATGAAGAGTTGCAATGATGATCTGGTAGAGATTTGGCATGATAAATATATGCAAAAGAGAGAAGATATGGTTTCTTCTATTGAAAGCTATTTTGTGCAGGTAAAAGAATGCAATGCACAGGAGTTGAAGCACAATGAAGAGGCATAGCGCATAGAATGGACATGGCGCACAAAGCATAAAAGGCAGAAGAACAGAAAGCTCAAGAGATGCTTGTAAGAAGACACTGATGTAGGCAGAGTAGAGTAGTGTAGCAGAGTAGTGTAGCAGAACAATGATGAGACTGGTAAGCCATTGATAAATATTGTATCACCGTAATAAATTTATGAAAAGAAAAGATTTATATTTCAGGGTGGTAGGGAGGTGCGAGGGAGGACTATTGTCCTCAGAGTTTCAAGTGGGTGCTTGAACACAGGGAGTTGTAGCTTCCATCTGGTTGCAGCCAGAAAAACTAGGGAGGTAGGGTGGTGTAAGGGAGAACTACATTTCTCTGTTATGCAGGTTGGTGCCTGCGTGACTGGAAATTGGTGCTTCCATCCATTTGGTGCTGGAACACTCAGGGAGTTGGTGCTAGAGAAACCAGAGAGTTGGTGTTCTCAACAAGTTATTGCTTGTAAAACAGCAGTGGTAGCCTCAAAAGGAGTTGGTGCTCCTAAGAATGATAATGTACAGAAAATAAAGATTACTTATCATATCAAAAAGAAGAGATTTTTCCCTTTATGGTTTTCCTTATTAAATATCTGTCTCTATATATTTCATGTGTGTGATTGATGTTGAATAGTCTATTGCTTACTTTCCTACATTATTGTGATCACCATTGAGTGTTTTGTAAAGAGTTTAAAATGGGCATAATTGTTTAAGCACAGTGACAATTGATTCACCCC
>SNQJ01S0115945.1:14948-27996 GCA_010110895.2 Picea sitchensis | reverse complement strand
GGAAGAGCTAGGGAAACTAATCGACTCATTGCAAGTTGAAGCTTCCATTCAGGCAGTAGAAGTTGTCTTTCAGTAGGTGTTGAATATAAAGAGGTAGTAGCCTCATCTGAGTAGTTGCTCAGACAAAATTTGATGTAACTGAAGTAGCTTGCTTGCTTTACATCCACAAGAAGAAGAAGAGTTTTTTTCCCTTTATGGGTTTCCTCATAAATATATTCTTTCTCTATCCATTTCATGTGATTGATGGTTACTAATTCATTTTCACTGAGACAAAATATTTATTAGGTTTTAAGATGCATTAAATAAGTAATATGTGTTAAAGAGATAAAAGTAAAAATTGTGTATACAACTGATTCACCCCCCCCCTTAGTTGCTCAACTTGTCCAACAATAATATGTCCAAGATATTGTCACGGTACAAAAATGTGGGCCATAAGCCTCAAAAGTGTAAATAATACATCGTCGGGCTTACGCCCTCAATACATATATGAGATACAAAAAAGAGTTCCCTCAGAATGCATAATGTCAAACTATACTCTAATCTCTAGGCCAATTGGCCCTATTATAATAAACGACGACGTTGGATAGACACCGGAAAAACTAGACCCATGCTTTGGGTACTCCCGCTACATGAGTCTGCATGGATGGTGGAAGATCCTCGATCTATTCCATGGGCACACCATGGGTGAGGAACACCATGTTCCTCTCTACCCGCCTCAGGACCCTCTCAGCCTCTGTTGATGATGGACCTTCCTCTACTATGGATCCTCCTGGCTAGATTTTCTCTAGTGGGAGACGTCGAGTATGAGGGAAGTATACTGGTCATATTACCCCACATCTATACATAACAGGTTGGAAGTGAGTATTGTGATGTTACCAAAAACATGTTTTCTTTTCTTCTATAAAGTTGAAATTCAAAAATTTTAAATTCAAAAATGTGAGTAAGTACCTATGTTGCCACGTGTTGCACCATGGGGCATAAGCACGTATGGGTCCCTTATGAAACTGATACCCACATATCGATAGTTCTCGATGGTTGGAATATCACATTTCCACCACTTGAAGAACCTGTAATCATATGTCTCACATACTCCTCCTCCTCCCTAGTGCGGAATCAAAAAAGCCCATATGCAGAGTGTTGGAAAAGAGGCTATGTGCCCTCGCACACCCTCCATAGAACTCATCCCTGACACTCTTTCAAAAAAAATGTGCACAACATTGTTCCAAACCCAAGTTTCCTTATTTGTATCAACTTGCACTCAATCAATTGAATTTTCATGTAATTGAGCATCGTCATGCTCCAATTGAAAATAATTGGCTGCAAAAATTGCACAACATAATGCATATGGGCCTGTGAAGCCTGGTGTAGAGCAGCGGACCCTATCATTCACCAATCATATAGAGTACCACCCTCAAACTCAGATTATCAATATTTTGTATCAAAAATTGAGACTCCACCTTCTTTGCGCTAGGCTCGCAGTACATATCAATGTAGAGGTTTATATTTTATGGCTCGGGAGGGAATGTATTAAAGTTTATTGGTTCACCCCTCCTAGAGAGACTATTCAAGAAGTACATGTCTTCAGTGGTGGGTTTGAGTGATTGGGCCTCTATCATGAAATCCTCTGCATCTGGATTCTAGTATTCTAACAGATGATTTAAAATTCATGGTTGAGATATCATAAGGGGGCATTGGAAATATTTTCATATCCCACATTCTTTCAATGTTGCTACTGCCACCGGGTTGTCCTAGGCCATTTGATAAACATCCTTGTGTTCTCTTTCCCTCCAATGAACATACATCCTGAGTCATTTCAACATTTTTGAAGTTAGTGTTTCTCTTTTTCAAACTTTTGAGGCATGTTCACGCCCCTTTTTGGTATCAATCATGTATGTACGCTTGTTGACAGTATCTCAGCTAGCATACATATACGCGTTGACTGTGAAAAGTGTGCATACAGGCACAGTTGAGCCAATTTTTTAGAGCGAGTGACCCCCAAATCCATCTAAAGCATGAAATGAATGGATGAATTTGTAAGAGAAGGGGAAAATTACTTACTTGGCCCAAGAATGAGTTGATTTCATCCACGGATGCTCTCCAAATGTCGATTTGAAGGAAGAGGGTTTTGGTTATTTTTAGAAATTTTCAAAGTGTAATGGTAAAAATGACTCCTTTTACTTCTATTTATAGAATTTTGACCCTGTTTTGACCTGGTTTGACCTTGATTCCTTCTCTTTTCGTTTCTTAATGGATGTTATGACTCTTCTTGGTGATCTTTTGGTCCTTTAAACTTTTTGTTTCTTTGGATTTGGTATTGTTTTATGAATGGGTACTACCTTTTTTATCTTATGAAAAAGTCAATATTTCACCATTTTCATTTAGGATAGGTTTTCACTACCTTGAATTTTTCATCCTATTGACAATTTCTGCTTTTCCATAGGATCACCCCCACGGAAGTGTGACACATAACCTTCTATGTTTATTTAAAAGTGTTGTAATTAGATGGTAGAGAATTTTCGTGAATGGATGTCCTAAGTAGATCCTTGTGTTTCATTTTGGCATCCATGTTTTGAGTTTCCTATAGGCTTGGGAGTCCTTTTAGTCCCACCATGACTGTGTGTTGAGGCCTCATTTTTCTTATTTTTTCTGGCCTATACCCGGGGGACTCCCTAAGAGCATGGTTTTTTGTCTTTCAAGCTCACTTAAACTTTGAAAGTGACATCTAACAAGAAATTATTTATTCTTTTCGATCTCGTTAATATTACTTAAGAAAAGGAGCCCCTATGGAGTCTTGTTTAAGATCTTTTTAGAATCTCTAAAATTGAAAAGATTTTCAAGCGATCTTGTTGACCTTCACGCACATCAAACTAAAACTTGATGGCACATCTGTCCGGCGATAGTTTACCCCTTTTTTAGTCCGGATGGTTATTTTTATAAAAAAAGGTACGCCCTAGGAGCTACGGTTCACTAGGAGAGTATTCTCAGGCATAAATTTAACCCTTTTTTGGGCCCGAGGGACTAAATTTGTGAAAAAAGGGCCATTCTCCATGGTTTTTGTTCATCTCTTTTTTGGGCCTTGGAGATTACTTACAAAAAAAGGAAACCACTTGGAGTCTTCTTTAATCCCTTTACAGACTCCCTAAACAAGAAAATATCACTCAGTGACCTTGTTCCTTTTACACTCATTAATTGGTTCAGAAGGAATATCTATTTGGCATAAGTTTAACCCTTTTTCCATCCAATAGATTACCCAGGAAAAAGGTACAACTCGAGAGACATGTCTTGCCTCGAGAGTTCTCCTAAGTTATGTTTTATACTTTTTCTGGCTGAAGGGACTAAATTACGAAAAAGGTGGTGAGTCCATAGTTCAACTCTTTTCAGACTCCTTAAAATTGAAAAGATAGCTGAGTGATGTTGTCTCTGTCACACTTGTTAAAATGGTTTTGAAGAGACGTCATTTCAATATAAGTTTAACTCTTTTCTAGACTGACTGGACTAAGTACGAAAAAAGGAATACTATGGCCCTAGTGAACAGAAGAGTTCTCCTCAGTATGATTTTATTCTTTTTCGGGCCCTAAAGACTAACTTTACAAAAAAGATCACTCTAGAKTTTTATTTTAGTGTTTTTCATACTCTCTAAAATTGAAAAACCACCGAGCTTACCTTCTTTGGGCTCATAAAAMTTTRCATGGAAGGAGTCTTGTCRTGTCTTATCGTAATCTCATCGCATGTCTCAACCTTGCATATTTGACCTAATGYCAGCTTCATGTTGCTACTACTAAACCTTTAGAGAATTTATTTGGTGCAATCCTTGTAGCATTGTTTCCCTTCCAATCTGACACCTTGACTCATGGAGGAATTTTCCYGAGTGTCTTTATCCTGCACATGTCTCCTTGCACCAAGCGTCAGTATGTTCCATGTGCTTAGAACCAGTTTGTTTTTCCATGACACTCATTCCTCCTTTGTAACATAGAATTATTTTATTCCTTTTCAAGTTTGTTAAATATGTGAAAAAGAAAAAAAAATCAAATATTCTAAAAAGAGGGGGYAGGGAAACATTCTCTTTTGTTGGTAGAAATMTAGTCACCCTTGGACAAAGCAAATCCTTYTGTTTGTTATGCAAGAATTGGGATCTAGTATGGCATTAGGAATCTATTCTTGTTACATAGAGTTGTGACCTCCTCCATTTGGTTACTCTTCCAAACACGTGGAGAGTTTGTGGTGCCTCATGTGCCACAGAATTATGTCARTAACATGTTGCCTAAGTAGTTTCCTCTGTTGTGCTMTTTTCAAAGGGGAAGTCTTGCAACCCGAGTCTTCCATTCTRCGATAAGTCTCTTGAACTTCATGAGTCGGCCATCCTGATAGTATTGTCAAGTTCACATTCAGAATCAATGAAGTTTTGTTCCTGATGATCGAGGTCCTCCAGTCTTTCCRTGATAGCATGTCTAAGACCTCAAAGTAGTGATTCTTATACTCCTATTATACTCCTACCTGAGTTTTGAATATCTTGAAGTTGTTTCTCAAGTTATGAAGTTATCATCTCCAGCTGCAGGCATTGATGCCTCCTGAAGATTCATTGTATTTGTATATCTTATGATGATTTTGAGATGTAGATCCACTACATATTATTCACGTCTACACTTTATATTTCCATACATATTATTACTATATATATGACATGGATTTGTAGTGTACTTGATTGGCATACATGCTTTGTTTGTCTCGAGCATGGGAATGCCCGCCTTGGTGATTATTATTATATTATTGTAGATGATGCGCTCACAGATACTCGCTTGGTTTTACTCAACTCCAGTGCTTTCCCACTTTATTAAAGATGTTGTAGTTTATTTAGGCCACATGTTTCTCTTCTAACCTCACACAGTAGGGGGAATTTTTTATAGCTCAAAATGACATTTATGTGCATCCTTCATGTTGGCCCACTCATTCATACATTTGCCAACCCATTTTGATGGAGTTCTTCTAAAGAAAAACAAATTGCTTGGCATACATACCTTGTTGCATATGCAGAGCACGTGCATATGCTAGTTTCATACTTGAAATCCTGCATTCATACGCTTATTGCACTACTGAAATCAAACGTGTACTCTAAAAAGTGAAAAAAAAATATAAAATACGTTCTTTCCGGCGGAGTTTATAGGATATCTTGGGTTTTTCAACCATATTACCTCTTGTATCCCTTCTGGAAATGAATTAACCATGTTTTTATCATATAATACGACCCTAGGGGGGTCATTTGGATATATCAAACTAGAGGCAAGAGAACTCTGCCAAATTTTCTCCCTTGTTTCCCAAGCCTTCTGCAATTTTCTCTGAGTTTTATCCTCAACATTCCCTTCCATTCATATTCCTTATACCATCCATCATTTTCCCTTTGTATTGACATGTTGGTGATGAATATTGTGTTTGGAATAGTGCACTTGGAGACAAAGTAGAGGAAACCAGGCGAGGTTCGTGGAGCCGCACTAGCAAATTTCAGGTTGTAACCTTCAATTTTGTTATTAATAAAAGAGAAAAGCTATTTTCCTAGATATTTATGTCTATGATTTTATGTTTATGAATCCTTTCATGAATAACTAACTCTTTAGATAATCTTGATAATTAATCATATGTTGTACTAGATTGATTTGTAGCATTGTTTCAGGCTAGCTTTGGGAGGAGGCTTGCAGTCTTGGAACAAACAACAATCGGAAGGGATAGACATCAACCATAAGGACTTAAGGTACATGTTCCTATATTATTTATCTTCCCTTAATTATTGTAAGGTTGTGTTTGGTTTGGGGTAGAATAGGACATTTTATGTCTTTTAGGGTGTCAAGGCTCTGCCTAGTCGCTAGACACAGATTAGGGGTATTTTCCCCATAGCAAGGATCACCCTTAATGGGTCCCTTTATGGAGATGATAAGAGAGTCCATTCTATGCCACATGATTGTGAGAGATCTAGGCTTGTACTGTCAGAGAAGATCATCTCTTTGTAGGAGAGACATGGCCACATGTTTGTGCAAATCTAGCTCTTTACATTGTGCATAAGAGCATCTCTTCGATACTGCCACTTGTTGTGGGAATTTTGTTGCCACTTGTTGATGTGGGATTTCATCCCTTTGCATTTTAAAGGAGAGTATATTTGAAGAAGAGAATGAAGCGGTCCATGGATTTTGTGGACCTGGAGACGTAGCCATACTCGTGAACTCCGTTAACAATATGGTGATCTCTTGTTTTATGTTTTGATATTGTCTCATGTTTTCATATGTATGTTTTTATTTTTTCAATTATAATTGTTAATTGAATTAAGTAATGGATTATGAGACTAACAACACATTCACCAAGTTATACTCAATTTAGATTCAAGCCTTTCATAAGAACATATGTTCACCTTTAATGCAATTGAGTTCAATTAATATGATACTATAATTGATCCTTTCGTTAAGTGAACCTAGAACTAGATTGGGTTGATATCAAGGTCATCCCGGATCAGATCACTTCTTCAACAAATTTTCCAGCAGGGCTATGGTCTGCACATATACCCTAATAAAATTTGTGTAGTACCCTATATGACCCAACGTTGTTCGCATTTGTCACATTGAAGTAGGTGGTGGCAGATCAACAATAACAACAATCTTCGTAGGATCAACCAAAATTCTTTGTTTAAATAGTAGATGACCCAACATGATACCATATGGTGCACAAAAAATACACTTCTTCAAGTTCAAGGAAATATGGAATTGTCTACATCTGTCAAACATCAAGAGAAGAGTTTCAATATGGTCTTTCAACAAACTAAACATTGTTCAATCATCCAAATATACTTCTAGTAATTTATGTATAATTTTTGTAAAAGTCGTGACAAAAATTCAGGAAAATACTGTTGTTGCATTTTTCAATCCAAAAGGCATGATTGTATACTAATAACATACCCATTTTGTCGCAAACGTTGTCTTATGCATATCCTCCTGCACAATCTTAATCTGGTGATACTCAGAGAATCCATCAGTAAATGAGTAAGATGCTTTTCCTCCTAACTTTTTCAAAACATCATATGTAAATGGGGTAGGAAATGGATCATGTAAGAAAGCATGTAACACCCCAGGTTTTCAGCCCCCATATTAAATAATGTATTGTTACACTGTTGAGAGGCCAAAGTTCCTAAATAATTATTAAAAGGCTAGTGTGCCCAAGAAATGTAATGTTTTGATCACTATTAATAATAAATACCTCCTTGGTTGCTATATGGACAAGGACAAGAGTTTTTCGGGGGCTATGATTCCACAAGAGAGGGGGCTTGAAGGGCTAAGAATTTTATTTATATTTTATTCTCCATTTTTTATTAATGGATAATAGAAGTTACATGAGCTTCTTGGGGGGAATCCTAGAGGTTATTGATCCCCACGAATTACATAAACCCATCCCTGTTCTATTGGGGGGGTCTCACGTTCATTGATTATCTCACTCGTTGATCATTTCATTTTTTCTCACTCCCACTTCTCATCCTCGTTCTGTCGTTAGTCGCTTTACTCTTCCCTCATGCATTCATTCACTTAATTTTTCATTGTTTCTCACTTCTCGTGGAGACTTCACTCCATTCACTCTTTCACCGCACTCGTCTTCCTCATTCACATTTGGCTTAGGAAAGGAAATCATACTATTGAATAACAACCACAAATGTTTTGGCTATAGAGATTTATGGTGAAATCCAATTGTGAACGAGGCCTGCATATTTGAGATGTTTTGTCTTGTGCCCAACTTTTCTCATAGTTGTGAGTCATGAGAGTCTCAGCATGGAGATTCTAAACCAATTGCACTGGAGCCCTAGAAGGAGAATGACTTCCTAAGGGATTGCATGGCATATAAGGGTGGGGGTCTATTCTCTTCGGTTGTGTAGGCTGGGTAGAAGAGAGTTGGGTACTTTGATTGTTATGGGTGTTGAGAAGCCTATGAGAGCTTGAGTGTTGACTGGTTTGGGAAGTCGAGTAACACTCTGGAACCATCCTTATGGATTCATAGACCCAGCTCGGGGGTGACATTGTTGTTGAGACTTGGAACATAAGTGTCTACAGTTGGGTGAAACGTGCTTGTTTTGTATCCCATCGGTGGTTCTCTTCTATAAAAGATAAGTGCTCTCTATTATGGTATTATTTACCTGTGTATGAATTAGTTTTGTTTTGTATTTAATTATCGTTGAATTCGATATGTTTAGAGTATGCATGCTTGTTGAGTATTGTTGTGCATGTCGTATGCTTCATTGATTTTAAGTTTATCATGAATATTGATCAATGCATGTGAATCTTTCATGGATTTCCATGTTATTTAAAGTTAGAGAAGGGGTCAAATTAGTCAAGAGAAGGGACTTATGGTTAGCATGCCCAACCTGTGGGTGGTTGGGTATGTTACATTTTGGTATCAGAGCTCAGTTCTAATACTAATCCTGGATGGGCCATGTAAACCGAGATTCAAGAAAAAATTTCACAGAGAAATTAAGTTGCAGAGTGCCAAAAGGCTCTGAGAGCGCACCTTAACTCTGTTGGAAATATCAGGAAGTGTAGCGGTTTGGGAAACCATGATGGATGTAGGATATATTTGGGAAGGTTCTGAATCCTTCATAGTCATGATATCTGGGAAAAGAGCGTCGAGGTTAAACCCTCAGGTCATTCAGACTTTGCTTCTTTGGCAGTTTTAAGTTCCTTGTCGTAAAAGAAGCCTGAAGCCCCAAAGCCCTGAAGTCTCGAAGTGAATCTACGTCATAGATCACTGGGAGGAGTACCGGACCATTGGATTTGACCAAGGATAGGTATGGGTCATTGGATCAAGTGTAGATAAAGAGGTGAAGGAAAGTGGATAAGATCAGACTCTATCCATCCGATCTGTGTGCGAGCAAGTGTGACTCATAGATCTCACAGCAATTCGAAGATTCGACACTCCAGGAGAAGCGATCCCTTAAGCTTCCAAGAAGAAAATCTCCTGAAGTCTTGAACTCTGGAGTAAATATGGATCGTTCTTGTTCAGGGACACGTGTCCACAGATTCACAAGTGTTTGAATTTTTAGCATTCGACAATCCAGGGGTGTGGTGGTGTTCAGTAGTTTAATCCTCCAAAGCCCGAAGCGTCGAAGTCCTGTAGCCCCAGGGTTATGAATTTTTGGGAAGCAACCATTCTGTGGTTCGGAGTTTGGGAGAAACACAGTGATATTTCAAGAATTTTTTTGAAACCCAGAGCTATGATGTGTCGAAGCACGGTGTATGATGTGGCATGATGATGTCACTAAGGGTGACATGGACCTCCCTAGTCATGCCACATGTCAGTCATAATTATACATTTGATGGCCACGTTGGACCAATAGCAGTCCAACAAGTGGGGGCCATTTGTCACCATATAATATGATGTCATATGTACCACATGGAACCTAGAAATTTAAGAGGTTCAGGAATTCGACGTTTGAAGGGATTGAGTGAAGAAGATATTAAATATTTTGTAGTCCCGAAGACCGAAGTGTCGAAGTGATGTAAACAAGATTAGGAGTTTGGAAGTTCAACGTTTAGGAGATTCAAAGTGTTCTGGTGGGAGATCCTCCAGAGTCCTGAAGACCGATGCACCAGAGTGATGTGGTATAATGACGTCACCTAGAATGAAATAGGCTTGTTCGGAATTCGGTGTTCGAATTTTTTTTTTTTTGTGTTGGGTTACAAGAAGTGACAAAGCCCGAAGCTCCAAAGCACAGAAGTATTAAATCTCTAGAGAGCGACGGTTCATGGAGTCAACCACTTCGGAGTTTGGGGGAAATGTTGTTTTGTGTTGAAAAATTATCTGAATCCTAAAGTCTCGAAGCTCCTCATGACCACAGATCTCAGAAGTAAACCTATATTGTTGACCCTTGAACCCTCCGGGGGTTCGCCGCTCCAGAAGTTAGGAAGAATTGTAATGTGATGCTGAGAAAATCCTCTGAATCCCAGAACCCCAAAGGCTCAGAAAGTTGAGGTGACACAGTTTGCCAACGTCAACTTGGGTAACGTAGACACGTGAGATATGTGTCATGTGTCATCCTATTTTATCATGTTCACAGATCCTTTTTTCAGTTAGAACTTGATAGGTGTTACCCATAGAATGGGCCACATTTCACCTTCGTGGTTTCGCCACATATCACTCCCTGGTGCGTAGTTACTAACGAGACTCTGGAAGCTTGGAGGTTTGGTAGTTTAGGATTTTTCAGCTGTGATGTAGTAAGAACCTCCTAATTCCAAAGCTCTGGAGCACCGAGTAGTGACACTTTGAAGATCCTCTCCGAGAGTTCATCAATTTAGCATTCAGAGAGAATTTAGTGTGATGAGGGTGAAACCCCCGAAGCTCGAAGTCTCAAATCTCTAGATAAGTGATTTTTCAGATAAGCACATAGTCATGACCATGGTCACGTGTAGTTGAGAGCTGAAGGAAAAAAGGCTAATAGTTGAATTGTTGTTTTCAAGACAAAAAAGCGCTAAGGAAGGATTTAGTCTGCAGTTTCAAGTCGTGGTCACCTGGGAAGGTGGTTTGAAAGAAGTGCATGTGTAGAATTGAATTTTGTATCAGCCAAAGGATAAAGCATATGTGTTGTATGATGCAGTCTGTTGGGCCCAAGATATGATCGTTTTTATGATGTTAATTAGATACTTTTGTCGAATGTATATATGCGTTTTCATGATTTGAAAAAAAAATTGAAGGGATTTTGTGCCAAAACACTATGATCCACACCAGGTATACATAATTCATGTTTTATGATGATCTTGAGTGTAATTTAGTGTGTTTTTATATTTACATGAATCTAATTCACATTTTTGGTGTCACGGGRAAAAATCGCAGCATGTTTTTGCTTTTGGCACTCAATCTGGTACTCCATCCGACACTCAGTCTGGCACTCGGTTCRGTAATCCATCTGAAACTCCATCCTGCACAAAAAYGATGGGAGATTTGGTGGTTATGGTATTGACAGCCAGTGGTGGATGAATCAAAGACATAGTTTTTKCTCGTGCTCGTCCCCTCCAGCTACTGAACTCTTCACAACTCGATTTGGGTTGTTAAGTTGGGCGATTATTGGCTCACTCCAGTTCAGCAGTTAGGGAATCATTAATGTAATTTACTATTTTTAGAAGAGGTTTGAACCTCCAGTGGTTGACCTCTCAGTCTGCAAATCTTATAAATACCATCATGGTGGTCATACAATAGTTAGGAAGTTCAGAAATTTGTGTGTTAGAGACAAATACGATTTCCTTTGTTTCTCCATTTTCATTTTGCCAGAATTGTGTAAGACTATGTTTTTAGTTTTAATGGTGAATTTGTGTTGTTGAAGATCGTGGTGTGCATTTGAGGGGTGACCACGACTTGYTGGGGGGGSCACCAGCAGTCTGGATAACTGTTCTATGAGTTTGTTTATGAATTACATAGCATAGATGTATTTCTATTTTATTTCCTGTACATGAATTATTAGTTTACTTCTTTGTTATATAACTTGTTGTTATAGTTTAATTGTTCTAGTTTCCTTTTTCAAGTTAGTATGAAGGATCTTGTCAATATGCACTAACATTGTAATTAGTAGAAACGAGTTTGCAAACTTAGACACTAACCCCATGTGCGATTAAATGGTAGATTATACTTTCTTTATGCTTTTAAAATCAAGTTCAAAATAGAATTTAAAACAGAGTTTTAGAATAGAATTTTAATTCATGTTTTCTTTAACAAGGCTTCTATGGATGGATAGTATTAGTTCTAGTTTTGATTTTTAGATTTCCTATTCAATTACTAATTAGTTTTTGTTTAACTAGTTGTTAATTCATTAGCTCATTAATTTACTTGACATATGCTAGAATAATGTTTAATTCTTGTTTATAAGCATTTCTCTTTTTGTAATTTGAATTGTTGAAATAGGTCTAGCTTAGTTTACTTCATGCAATTTCTTCCTTAGATCTAGGTTGCAATTTCAATTTGTAGTTAATGATTGAATTTAGTTATGAGTTTGCTTATGTAGTATAGAATGAAATTGAATTTCACAATCTCTTTATAACTGTTGATGATTAATGCATGAGTAATAATCACATGGATATGTAGGGTAATTGATGGTGTTTTCGTAATGGCTAAGTTTTCATTGGATTGCCTAATCCACACTTTTCACTTTGCTATTGAAGTCAATATCGAGTTTATCCCTCTTGAATTATCTTTCATTGTTAAGTGCCATCATGATATTATAAGACATCGAAGACATTCACACAATCATCAACACTATATTTGAGCTTTCATAGGTTAAAAGATAGTTTCTTGCTTTCATAGATCAAAAAATAGCTTTCTTGCTTTTGTAGGATAGATAGTTTTTTTCTTTGGTAGATTAAAGAGTAGTTTTCTTATCATAGATTAAAGATTAGTTGTTAATTCTTCTTTCTTTCAATTAAGTAGATTTCCTTTTGTAAATTAGAAATGGTTGTATTAAGAATAGAGTTCACTTGTCTCTTAGCTTAGTTAGTTTCTTATTGAGTAGTTTTTATTAGTTTACTTGTTGTAGAAGTTATCCTAGGTTAGTTAGGTGCTACTTGCTTTAATAGGTTAATTGCTTACTTGTTTATTCTTGCTTTGATAGTATAGTTGTTTGTTTATTTACTTGCTTTCACAGGATAGTTGTTTATTGAATTTAAGTAGACTAGTTAAAGTATTTTGTTGTTGTTATTTGTTTATTGTTATGCTGAAATAGTTTTCTTTTGCTTATTGTTATGATTGAACTAGTTTGCTTCAAGTAGGGTTTTCATTTGTTTTCCTAGAACTATCCATCAATCCTTGGTTCAAAGGTACTTTGGTTATATATTTTAAAGTTTCTTAGTAGGGTTTTCTCATTAGATAGATTTTCTTGAATAGATTATCCTTAGATAGCCACTTCCTTAGTTAGACTATACTACTGCAAGCCCTTCTACCTTGGCATATGTTTTTCTACAAATCTAAGTTTACTTACCCTGGGTTGACAATTTAATTCAGGGTTTTTAGTGTGTTTTTAGTGCATATAGAACACCCATCATAGTCA